>JACXGI010012589.1:0-22439 GCA_016801175.1 Esox masquinongy | reverse complement strand
AGATAAAGTAGATATAGTATGTAACGAAGTAGTAGATGAAGTAGATATAGTATGTAACTAAGTAGCAGATGAAGTAGATATAGTATGTAACTAAGTAGCAGATAAAGTAGATATAGTATGTAACGAAGTAGTAGATGAAGTAGATATAGTATGTAACGAAGTAGCAGATAAAGTAGATATAGTATGTAACGAAGTAGTAGATGAAGTAGATATAGTATGTAACGAAGTAGTAGATGAAGTAGATATAGTATGTAACGAAGTAGTAGATGAAGTAGATATAGTATGTAATGTAGGAAGACGTAGTAGTATTGCTGCCACTCTCTTCCATGCACATTGACTTTATTACTCACTAAGAATCTAAAAAGATCTGAGCTCCACTCCAGTACGCCCTGTGGTCTTTTCAGTGCCACTCCTGCTGACTCAACATGACAGCTCTACAGGTAAATATTAAGTTCCTTTGAAAAGGCACATGTGAATTTTAAAGCAGAATACTCAATTTTCCTAAGAGATATTACTACTACTGAAGACAGAAATAACTACAGTGACCAAAAGATTAACTGGAATAATATAGGTGCATTGCAGAGGTTTTCAGAAATGTCTTGTGATAACGTCACTCAGTTGATGTGAACAACATGATCATTTTTAATAGATTTCCGATTGACTTCTTGACGACCTCCTGAGTGTAATCTATGTAATATATCTTCAATGAAATGTAAAGACTCCTTGTTCTAGCCTCACCAGCTTCCCGTGAGCTTACATGAAACTTCTGAAGCAGCGGAAGTCAGTCTGGTACACACCAGCCTAAACAGTGCTCATGTTTCGGATTAAATATCGTTTTTTAAGAGGTGTGAGTACTTCAGCAGTAGAAAAGGCGACCCATTTCAAGCACCAATTCCCGGCAGAGAAAATCAGAGAGCAGTGGGCTGGATGCTCACCTTTGACCCTGTCGTTCTTGTACAGTGTGATCTCCCCTTCAGCTTGTGGCTGGTAGGAGTGGGTCACTACATAGTGCTTTCCCGGCACAGCGCTGTACAGTTTACGCTTTGGTCCCTGGCAATCTGAGCCACCGGAAAAGCCTTCCCGACCCCTGTGTGGGCTGGAAGGACAGAGGAGAGAAGAGGAACAGAGTGATGTCAGCAGAAGGTTAGTCTGTAATCACAAGAAAAAAAAGACTGATGGCTGCTTCTGGTCACTTATACAGGGGTAATTGTGCTGTCTTTTTTTTTTATTTTACAAAACACTGATTCTCATCCTGTGACCCCTGAAACCTCACATTGGGTGTTTAAGAGGGAACATTCATAAGATAGAGAGGAGGAAGGACGGATGATGTACAAATATCTAATGCTGCAGAGATGGATGCTGTCAGCTACCTCCACCGTACTCCCACAACGGGCAATATGCTTCAGTACTAGTTGGAGACATTCACTCACATAGGTTGTACAATGGCCCCCTCTGTTGGACTGCTGTGAAAGTGCACACAATAATCAACTCGGTGTGGCTTGTCAATATGGCGTTGAATCACTGTGCATCAATGTCATGTTGCTTGCTCTTTGGGGGTTTCAGGCTGGATGTCTGTATGAGCGCTTTGTGACAACTGTTGATGCAAAAAGGGCTTTATATATTCGGTTGATTAATTTCCTACTTAAATGTGTACGAAAAAAGGGCTGAGTAGAAAGCATGATATTCGTATGAAATAATGTTTACGGATGCTGCCTTTGTTTTTTTCTTTTACAAAATCCTAAACCAAGAGCACCAGGAAATATTCTGCAATTATTGGATATTGCTTGGATAGTGTAATTGCTATGAGGGTCCACTCGCATACATTTACAATCCCTTAAGAATAATATGGGAACAATAATGAAGACTGAGGCAGTGATTTTTTTTTCAACCCGACACCTCTGTCCCGACCGTGTGGACAGAGTTCCACCCCTCTGTCTGTGGTTCAGACTGATCTCTGCACATCATCTATCCTAAAACACCATGAGGAGAACAGGGAAGCTGATCAGACCTTCACAGGGAAATGGCAAAGGGGAAGGGGGCATCATTATAAAGGCTTCTGAACCAGGGGCGTCACCGGACCCAGCCTTTCAGGGCTCTGGCCCTAGATGTTTTTCGGTCAGCCCTGAGTTTCTCATAAATTGACATTAACTCAGCGGGCGACAATGCTTGTTTTTCCCGGCGCATGCCTCATTTAAATTGTGCAGGGTTTTATGCCACGGCAGCCGATCCGACATACCTCACCCCCGCTTAGCCCCATGACGATCGGCCTGAGTTTTGGCAATAAAGCTGTCCTGAAAATGTGAATTGCTTCTGCACTGCACTTTCACAGGATTCTCTTGAGTATTTAGCACAATAGCCTTGTTAAAACGAGGCAAATTTCACTGAAAAATAATGTGTGGGCTCAGCGTTCAGAATAAAAATGGCCCCCTGTTATTTTCACATGTCAACACTTCAACATAGTAAGAATGGACACTTAAAATAAGATATTATGAAGTTCCACAGATGACAAGGTGTTTCCAGACATGGTGAAGCTCCACAGATGACAAGGTGTTTCCAGACATGGTGAAGCTCCACAGATGACAAGGTGTTTCCAGACATGGTGAAGCTCCACAGATGACAAGGTGTTTCCAGACATGGTGAAGCTCCACAGATGACAATGTGTTTCCAGACATGGTGAAGCTTCACAGATGACATGGTGTTTTCAGCCTGACATGGTGGTTTGGTGTAATGTACACATCTGACAACCAACACACATTTTGTCCCGGTGAGGATCATGTGGCAGGCCTGCGCTCTCAGCAGTAAGACAGTTTTGTGTCTTGATGGGCTATTTAAGTCAATCCAGTTGGCCCTCTGAACACAGAAGCTTAGTCAGCCAGAGAGTTAAGGGTTAATGTTTACAGCAGGCCGACTACTGTATTTTCGGTTCTGTGTTAACTTCATTAAGTTGTCCATTGAACACAAGGTCGAAAAGGAATTGGATTTCTGTTTTCCACACAACCCCTGCAAGTTGGATGCGGGAGACTGCCTCACTGGGCACTCGGAGAGCCATTAGTGTTAACTCAATTGCTCAAGGAGAAAGCCACACATTTCTTACGTTTCACAGACTCAGGTGCAGCAGCTTCTGGGGTTGCTGTTTAGATACTCTAACAGCGAGGCTATCTGCTTCAGAGAGATCTCCCACCCAGAATGTGAGGACAGGTTAGGGTTACTGTATAAATGATAACAGAGAGGCTATCTGCTTCCGAGAGATCTCCGACCCAGAGTGTGAGGACAGGCGAAACCTTTAACATGACTTGATCAAGTCTGTTATTAAACAGTCATCATAACACCTAGTGTTGAACAATCAGAATTATACATTACTACTATGTGTGTCAAAGAGAAAGGGAGAGAGGGAGAGAACGGGGGGAGAGAGAAAAAGAGTGTGAGTGAGAAAGAGAAATGGAGAGAGAGAAAGTGGGCCAGAGCAGTACAGAAGAACAGTTTCACACACCCTCAGTGGCCACAGCCCCATTAAACCTCTATAGAGACTCTGTCAAAGTCACAGCCAAAGGCATCCCCCATGCTAACTACCTAGCATAGCATAGAGTACCGCATAACAAATTCCTCTGCTTTTATTTACTGTACTCTAGACGGAAACTGGACTGTCACTATGTTGATTACTATTCAGTTTCTGTCACATCCAAGGCATCCGTCATGTAAGTAGCTAGCATAGCACAAGCACCCCATTGGCTTCTCAGGTGGTGTACCGTAAGGAAACATTACAAAACAAGACATGACATAATGCTTTATTTCCATCAGATAGAAGGGGTCTCTGTCGAAGCATGAGATCCCACTGCATCTGTTTGAAAGGCATTAGACTGTTTAACACTTGAATTGGACTGACTGAACGCAAAACAACAACGTTGTGAGGGAACCGATGATAAGCATCTGAAACATTATATTTGATCGTATATCAGCAAGCCCAGAATATAAACAAATATACAGTATCAGTTCACATTGAATGAAATTATTGTATCATAGTATCATTCCACATTGAATATTCCCATGAATTAAATGAACTAGGAGAGCTATAAATGCATAGGCCTAATATCCCTTTTACTGACAATAAATAATGCAGAACCAGTGCAGTCAAACCAGAAATGTACCTTTTAATCATGACTGTCCACTTAAACATGACGTGTGTGTGCGTGTGTTTATGTGTGTGTGGCAGACCCATGTGACAGACTGACCGGGTAACAGACTGTTACTTCCTGTTAAACTGACAATCTGTGTCATTTTTAAACCAGGAACCAGCAAGTGACTGTCCTTCTTGTCCTTGGTGTAATAGTGGAGCAATAGTGGAGGCTGGTTGAGGACAAACTGTTGTCCTCAACTTGTGGTACAAGCTAACCTGTTTGGTCTTTACCTCCACAGTCGTATGTTATTACCTGTGTGGTGAAAAGAAAATCATTCTTACTAGGTTATGTATAGAAAATGAGGCACGGCAAGGCTTATTTTGGAGGTATGGGCACTTAAGACTGAGTTAGGTTAACAGACTGAGGTACCGGAGGATCTGTAATCTTAATTTCCCCATACTCCTGAATAGAAAGCCTGGAACTGACAACACCCATTCTCAGACACTGTTTAACTGTGAACACGGTCTATGGAAGGTATGAGAATAAAGACATGCTTATGAATGGGATGAATAATAGATAAGAACATATGCTGACGGTATAAATAATCCAGTCAGAGGTTTATAGGACACCAGCTACAGCACAGCTACCAGCCACAAGCTACAAAGAGCACATCCTCACTTTCTACAGAGATGGTATGGCAGCCTGCTCCCAAAGCCAGACAAGTCAATGCCCTTCATAGGACACACTATACGGCGCAATTCGGTAACCAAGCCATTTTTTTTTACGTAAACCGGCCGGGGCGATGACATACCCCAAACAACATCTGCACCAAACCAAAGACAAAGCATGTGTCCTGAATGGCCTCCTTTTCCCACAACAGTGGACCGTACTTTTGACCGGGCGCCATAGCTCACTACGTTGAATAGGGTGTCATTGGGAACTCAGTCATGCTCCAGCCCACCGTTCATACCCCAAACTAAAGATAGTGATTACATAAGAATGTTAAATGTGGAAGAAGAATCGTGGGTTGAGGTATTTATGCAAAACAAGAACAGGGAAAAAAAAGAGGTCCTCCAGAGAATCCTCAGCCAGTGGATGTGTACTGTCCTCTTGTGTCTATTTCTGCACCAGTGCCGTGCTTAGGGAAAATATATATGTATTTTGAGTGTTCATCATCACCATCAGAGTGGATGCGTAGCACCGCTTGTCATGGAAAACAATTGCCCGTCTAATCAGCTTTTCAAGAAAACTAACAGGCCGACAATAGCTGGGATGGCCTAAATTTGTGAGTGGTGTGTTGTAGGTATGTAAGCCTTCAGAGAAGCTCCATTACCAAGTATATTTCTGAAACATCTAAATCAGTAGACTAGGTGAATTACATAATGGTGTTCCAAAAGCCAGTGATACCCTGAACAGTCAGAGGAAAGTCAAAGACAGAGTCCCAGATGGAGAACAAGTTCTACGCCTCTGAAATAAAATACAGCGAAACCATCTATTTGCTGTTGGCCTTGATAGATGGAGAGAGGCTCAGTGGTGTTTGTCCACATAGACAACATTACTGTAATACCAAACAGCAATTACCAGATCACATCTGAAATACACCACAGCTGTTAGTGCTTCGCATTGGACTGCTGTTGGAGGAAATTATCTAATACATCGTGGAGTAAGCCAGCTAGCTATGGAGACATACTGTGTGCATATATATACATTATATATACACATTACACACACACAAACACACACACACACACACACACACACACACACACAAGTAATGGCCATAGCAACCAGCCTGTAACTATGGGATGAACTTGCAGTGTTCCATTTTAACTGATCCTCCAGTGAGGGGGCCAATATTAATGAATACAACAGGAAGCTTATTCACCTGGCTGAGAGGTAGTAGAGTAAATAGGAAAATCACAACAAATCATTATATACAAGCACAACACTGACTGAACACAGTCTGAAGACAGGCTGAAAACGGACTAAATACAGGCTGAACACAGAACAGCAAATGTGAGAAAAAGCTGTATTTCAATGGGATGACTAGCTAATTCTGTGATGTCTATTATTTTTAGATTCAATTTAGAAGATTAAAAGTATCTTCTATTTTCTTTTATGTGAGCAGTGAGTAATTGGCATGGCCCATTTACTGAATCTGACTGCTTTCCCCAGACCCTGTGCTAGATTAACACATTTCCACATTGACAATAATACACAAAAACACACGTGTAGGACTGAGGTAGAATTCATGAAATGTAACAGTGATCAGGATCGAGGTAGAGCTCATGAAACGTAACAGTGATCAGGATTGAGGTAGAGCTCATGAAACGTAACAGTGATTAGGATCAAGGTAGTGTTCCTGAAACGTAACAGTGATCAGGATCAAGGTAGTGTTCCTGAAACGTAACAGTGATCAGGATTGAGGTAGTGCTCCTGAAACGTAACAGTGATCAAGATTGAGGTAGTGTCCCTGAAACGTAACAGTGATCAGGATTGAGGTAGTGTTCCTGAAACAAAGGAGCAGTGGGCTGGCTGTCTGTTTTTTCTGCTTCTGGAGTCTCAGACAGGGGTCCACTGTAATGAATACTTCTATTCCCTGTACTGTTCCAGACTCCACACAACTGTTCACAAACATTCAGGCCAACATCCGAACTCCCGAAGATGCATCAAGGACTGTTTCTGGGCCAACCACCACACACATTAACAAATAGCTGCTCAGCAATCTGCATTTCCCCCCGTTTAGCACTTGATTCTTGACACACACTAGACTGTACCCACACGCTCACACATACTCATTTACCAGCACACAACACACAACACACAACACATACATAACATGTACAAACATGCGCACTGACAGTGCGCGCGCGCACACGGTTATTCTACAAGCTGCCACATACACCAAGAGACGTGTTATTAGGTCAGAATGGAAACGCACTCTGTAGAATAAGTGTAAACTAAAGAGGACATGTGAAAGTCACCCCCTGCAGCAGTGTTTGGTTTATATTAAGGAGAACCGGTAAGGTCCAACACATCTGTTAGTGACATGGTTTATATTAAGGAGGACCGGTAAGGTCCAACACATCTGTTGGTCACATGGTTTATTTTAAGGAGGACCGGTAAGGTCCAACACATCTGTTGGTCGCATGGTTTATATTAAGGAGGACCGGTAAGGTCCAACACATCAGGGCTCGTCCACATGATTTCACACATCATCACCCACTAGACACCTCCGAGCGGCAATGCAATAATCCGAACCCTTGTTTGTGACTGACCTGGGCTGTCGCTGGGGGGTCTGCCTCCGCGCCTCCTCCCCCAGGCGTCCCACGGAGGGCGAGCGGGAACGAGGAGGGCGGGGAGCACCCCTCCCCATGGTCCTGACTGTTCCATTGGGACTGGGCATCGGCTGCGGCCGGCGGGGGGAGAGGTTGCTAAGTGGGGAGTGGCTTGGGGATGGCAAGGGAGACCGGCTGTTCACGTTCAAGTTGTTGTCACTGTTGGAGCGGAGGAGCGCAGGGCGTGGCGCGGCGAGTGTGCTCCGCGGGGCCTGCTGGCGCCGGGTGGGTTGGGCCGGCGACTCCCTAAAAGGCACTGGGACCAGGCAGGGAGAGAGGGAGGGGTTGAGGGATGGAGGACGGGAAGGAGGGGCGGAGGAGAGGGTCATTTAAACAGTGTCTTAACATGGAGGAGTGCATCATCTGTAATTTCATACTGTTGTCATTGTTCCACCAAAATAAACTGCTTGACTGACGGGATGGAGAGTCTCTGTTTCAATAGATAGCCTTAAGGCATTAAGAATCATTAAGCCGTAATGAAGATGTAAGAGAGAGCTCCTGGGCTTCGAGCAGGATGCCTAGCTGGTTGTTAAGAAGGACTCCATTCAACTCCGGCTATGACAAGACTCCTGGTGGAATTCCCCCTTCGTTTGATGCGTCTGACTGTCGGCTCGCTCCGCTGAAGCATGTTTAATGATGACGTTTGTGTCTCGGCTGCCTACTAAATACCAGGGTGGAAGAGGAACCGTTCATACAGAACCACCAGGTTTAACCCAGCAAAGACAGGCCCATTCCGGGGCTTTGGAAAACAGACAAAATCTTAGGACAACACTGGTATGAGGGAATGAGCCAGTTAAAAACACTTCCAAAAGATTATTCATCGGCCCGGGGGAAAGATTCCAATCCTTAAAGCATAGCGTAAAGCAGTGCTACTGAACTACCCACCAAAAACCTGTATTCATAAAGGACACGTGTGGCCGGTGCCACACAAATAAGTGTTGACCCATGAAAGCCAAGGAGAGGTAAGGGGAAGGCAGCAACCCCCCCCCCCCACCCCCCATCAACTCCAGAGAACAAGCTAATAAAGCTATGCAAAGTGTGTGTATGCCAAGTTCAAGATAGCTCTATCTCAACTGCAGAATCTACCTACTAGTTATTTATTTTCTACCTCTCGCTAAAATAAATCAAATAATAATAATAATAATCAAATAAAACTGTGATTGACATCTAAAGTATATTCTGCAAACAAATACATTTTCCAGGCTAATTTCTTTGAAAACTTTGGGCCAACATAGTAAACTTTTAAAACAATGATGACAGCAGTAATCAACATGTACATAAAAAAATGAAGAAATGCAATGCTAATATATAGGGTGTGAACAATTTCCTAAGTTGCAAACAGTTTCTACTAAACTGTAATTAACATGCTGCTTTTTTAAAGAAAAAAAAGGTTAAATACAACGTACAGAACAGCAGTCCTTCTGTAAACTTTCAGTAACCATTGAAAACGCACACAGCCATCAAAACCTTTACAAAAGATATTCCAAATCAACTAATATTACATACCTTCTTTCTTCAAGGCATTCAGAAAAGACTTCATTTCCCCCCCTTTTTCCTTATTGCTTAATTTTTCATTGAAAACGAGGAGCTATAAATGAATAGAAAAAGGCAAATATAAAATGTATCCGAGTTTTGTGGGTTGAGAAAGCAGCAGAGGACAGGTCCAGTGGTGAGGAGAATGGGAGGGAGAGAGGCTGGCTGGCCAGGCAGGAAGACAGGCACGCTGGTGACAGGGACAGCCCACCCCACAGGATTCTGCCTGTCACTGACGATGAGGATGGGAGCACAACGCACCAGCTTCGCACATCTCCACTTTCATCCCTCTCACACACACTGCCTGCTTCTCTATCTCACACACACACGCATGTGCTCTCTCCCTCTCTCTCACACTCTCTATTTCCATCTCTCTCTCTCACACACACACACTCTCTACTTCCATCTCTTTCACACACACTCTCTACTTCCCTGTCTTTCACACGCAGACACACACACACACTCTCTCTCACTTTTTAGCCCTGCGCGCACACATAAACACAACCACCACATACACATGCTGTCCCTCTGGTTGTCTCTCTCTCTATCCCACCAACACTCCCTCTTTTCCCCTGTCTCTCTCTCTCCTTCTCTCTCTCTGTCTCTCATTCACTCGCATACACACACCCACACACACCCCATGTTTCATCCATATTCACATTCAATAGTCCTAGCACTGCTTCACCAAGTGTCACATTCAATAGTCCTAGCACTGCTTCACCAGGTGTCACATTCAATAGTCCTAGCACTGCTTCACCAAGTGTCACATTCAATAGTCCTAGCACTGCTTCACCAATTGTCACATTCAATAGTCCTAGCACTGCTTCACCAATTGTCACATTCAATAGTCCTAGCACTGCTTCACCAAGTGTCACATTCAATAGTCCGAGCACTGCTTCACCAATTGTCACATTCAATAGTCCTAGCACTGCCTCACCAAGTGTCACATTCAATAGTCCTAGCACTGCTTCACCAATTGTCACATTCCATAGTCTCAGCACTGCTTCACCAAATGCCATATTCCATAGTCCTAGTACTGTGTAACCCAGTATCACATTCCAGATATTAGCAGCAATGGATTTCAGGTAAAATGTGTCAATTCATTTAGTGAAACATTATGGTTGTGGAAAGATCGTCCAAAATGACTGCAACTCACAGTGCACTGTTAAAATTAAGCACTCTGAAAAAAACAAAAACAAGCATATTAACAAATCATCCTGAGATGTTTTGAAAATGGGAGTACCACTGAAAAAGTTGATTTTGTTACTTATTGAGTAACTTATCATTCTGATGTAGATTTCTCTCACAAAAGCTTCCCTAATTACAGTTTTCAAATCCAGTCTAGTGGAGAATTTAATCACTTTTTTGTGATTAGCAAGCATTATTGAGCACAGAGAGCTCAATCCATCAGCAAATTTGTTTAGGTTTTACAGTAAGCATTGCAGGATAATGTATTTGCATCTAATATTCAAATCTAGAAATGTGGGAATGGCTTGTCTCATGACTGAACACCATCTTGCCTGATTATCTGATACCCATTGTCATGATCCATTATACTTAATGACACATCTAGCTGCTTAACAGAAGTAAACTTTTCTGTCTTGTAACAGGTATACAGCATCAACATATTTTTAATGTCCCACAATCCACGCAAAACAGAGCCACATGGAATAAATGGATATGCAAGAAGATTAAATCCACACATTAAATTACCTTTTCCTCGCAAAATTTTCTCCATCTTTGCGTATCTTAAAAAAAAAAGATACAAATATTTTGGTATGTTCTTTAGATTTTTGAGTGAATTTAACCCATTCAAGTCCATAGCCGATATATATACAGCTCCGGAAAAAATTAAGAGACCACTGCACCTTTTTCTTTCCTTTCCAAAAATGTTGAAAAGGAAAGTTTTAAGTGAGGAACAGAAGCATTTAATTTGCAGTGGTCTCTTAATTTTAACCCTTCTGTTCCTCACTCAAAACTTTCCTTTTCGACTTTTTTGGAAAGGAAAGAAAAAGTTGCAGTGGTCTCTAAATTATTGTATATTCCTTTGGCATAATGGTTCTCTGAGGTTTGACAGATCTGACAACACCGGCCAAAAAACTGAGCAAAGTGTTCATCCAAATTGAGACCTTTTTCTATTTCATAATTTTTGACACAACAGTCCTTTTTTTAACACATTTTACGAATTAAGGCAAGCGAATGCATGTTAAAAATTATCTTACTACTTTTTAGGTGAATATATTGCCTCAACCATTTTAATGAATATAGTAACAGTAGAGTAACTGTGAACGTACACTACCGCTCAAATGTTGGGGTCACCTAGAAACGTCCTTGTTTTCCATGAAAACTCATGAATTGAGTTTGAATAAGAAATATAGCAAAATGAAGGAAATAGTCATTGACATGGTTAGAAATAATGATTTTTAATTGAAATAATAATTGTGTCCTTCAAACTTTGCTTTTGTCAAAGAATCCTCCATTTGCAGCAATCCAACTTGCAGACCTTTAGCATTCTAGTTGTCAATTTGTTGCAGTAATCTGAAGAGAGTTTACCCTGTGCGTCCTGAAGCACCTCCCACAAGTTGGATTGGCCTGATGGGTACTTCTTCCATACTACACGGTCAAGCTGCTCCCACAACAGTTCAATAAAGTTCAGATCCGGTAACTGCGCTGGCCACTACATTATAGACAGAATACCAGCAGACTGCTTCTTCCCTAAATAGTTATTGCATCCATTGCCTGACAGATGGCTCCAGCATCTTTTCAGTTGGTCTGAGTCTCACGAATGTTCTTCATTGTGATCTGAACACCTCAAACTGTCCACTGTCTATGTTCTTTTGTCCATCTTAATCTTTTCTTTTTATTGGCCAGTCTCAGATTTGTCTTTATCTCTGCAACTCTGCCTAGAATGCCAGCATCCCGGAGTGGCCTCTTCACTGTTGACGTTGGGACTGGTGTTTTGTGGGTACTATTTAATGAAGCTGCCAATTGTGAGGACCAATTGAGGCATCTGTTTCTCAAACTAGACACTCTAATGCATTTGTCCTCTTGCTCAGTTGTGCACCGGGGCCTCCCACTCCTCATTCTATTCTGGTTAAAGACAGGTTGTGCTGTTCTGTGAAGGGAATAGCACACGGTGTTGCACAAGATCTTCAGTTTCTTGGTGATGTCTTGCATGGAATAGCCTTCATTTCTCAGAACAAGAATAGACTGACGAGTTTCAGAAGAAAGTTCTTTGCTTCTGGCCATGTTGAGCCCATAATCGAACCCACATTTGCTGATGCTACAGATACTGAACTAGTCTAAAGAAGGCCAGTTTTATTGCTTCTTTAATCAGAACAACAGTTTTCAGCTGTGCTAACGTAATTACAAAAGGGTTTTCTAATGATCAATTAGCGTTTTAAAATGATAAACTTGGATTAGCAAACACAACGTGCCATTGGAACACAGGAGTGATGGTTACTGATAATGGGCCTCTGTATGCCTATGTAGATATTCCCTTAAAAATCATCCGTTTCCATCTACTCTCCAGCTTCCATTGACTTGCAATGGATTTTTTATACACTTCATGTATTCTAGACATGTTTGAAGATAATATCTATAATCGCTATAGATTTTTATATATATACAATTTATAAATATATATCAAAACATTATGCTTAGTCATGTTTATTTAGCTTTTTATTAAAATCCTACAATTTGTTTTGTGGTGGATTTAGTTATTGTACTATTTATAGTACAAAACCTGAGTGGATCAGTTAGAAGGCATGTTTGAATGCAATTTGCATATTTGTAATTGTCACTTGTGTTGACCTCTCCTTGTTTAGCAACTTTTATTAGCTTATTATTTTAAAGTAACCATATTATCTGAAAGTGCTTAAATTATAATTCATGCTAATGATATTGCCATGGGAGGCTGTGAAACATATGGTGGCGAGAGGTGTTGCTTGCAATCACATAGCACCCAAATTAAACTGGCATAAATCAATGTTCAGTGGGAGCGAGCGGAGCTGTGAGAGATGGGGTTTTAACCCTTGCTTTCACAGGAACAGCTGTATCGGAAACAAACCCTTTGTGTTGCTAGGCAACCTTAGCAGGGAAGTCTAAATTCGTCACTTGCAAGTTGCTGGCTTGTTGGTTGTGAACAAATCTGATTCTTTATCTATGTTTGGTGTTCCTCCCAAGCATTTACATAACAAGACACATTTCAAATCTGATAAATGTCAGACTCAGCACCTTCTAGAAGTTAAAACATCATGACCCCTTCAGTTGGATATTCTCTTTCCATCAACTTTCCCTTAATTGCTTAAAATAAATCTCAAGCTATGGATGAGGTCCAGAGTACCCCAAATATTATCATATTACACATTGTGTTAAAAGTTGTATTTTGACTCATTCTATTGGCTCAGATGATGACATTATACTGTATAATGTGCTGCAATAGTGCTGTCCTTGAAAAAATATTAAACAATGATAATAAAACAAGCCTAAAATCTAGCATTGTCAAAGGCTGTATTTACGCATGTCACAATCTGTAATATTTTTCACCAACTGGTCATTCGACGAATTAGATGAGCCCAGAACAAGATCTGAAATTAAAAGATCTGATGCGATTGTTTAAAAGATAAATAAGTGGCGTAGAATATTCATATTGGGCTTCTTGCTTATAATGAACCTTAAATGACTTTAGGAAACAGAGGATATGGGTATCCCTACAGACCACCAGTTCTCTTCATTGGCATACCTGTTAGACAGCAGCCTGACAAGCACCGACCACAGCTCTCCTCCCCAAGGAATCACATTAACACTTGAAAACCTCAACATCCTCAGTATAACGCCATCTACTCAATCAATCAAACACGTGACCAAGGGAGGCGGTAGCCTGTGTAAGATCAATCTCCAATGATACTAAGGAAGCCATTTTCGAGCACCAAAGAACCAGATTGAGCCATAGAGATAGAACAAGCCTTCTGGCATCCGCAAGCAACACCCCATAGCTGAGTGATACAGTGGAACACACTGTTGTTGATTCAACGTGGATAATTGTTCACAGGACATATGCGTAGAAACAGCAATAGTGGGGGGTTAACATTTCTTAGTAACAATCATGAGAAAACAATCAACAGTGAATACAGTTATATACTGTACAGAGCACGTTAAGAGGGTCTCCTGTCACAACCAATCAGATCTCAGATCCCTTCAGCCAATTACATGGATCTGGGAACCATGGCAACCACAGAGTGCCATGACTAGCTATATGGGACAGCTATGCACGTAGTTCTCTGTAGAACAAGGCAGATAGTATAGAGCATTAAGCTCATCACGGGTGATGGGTTCAGCGCATATCACTACATGTTGTATCAGAAAGTGGGCTGGCCTTCTTGGAAGTGTTGTAGAGCTACACACTGCAGCCCTATTGAGTGTGAAGCCCTCCTAAGTCGCCATTGTAGCTGACTTTTCTTCTGACTTAAGAGTCACAGGCCAAAAGACCTAGTTTTAAGGATATCTATCTCTGGAGATCCTTTGCTACAGTTGAAAAAAATCTGCATTCTTGATTAAAATTGCACTTACTGGACAAACCAGTGTTCATCATGCCCAAATTAGCTGTGAAAAAGTATCTCGCACAAGATGGCTCGGATGATCAACACTACTACAAAAGCACAATATATAGTTAGAGTAGAATAATGGTTACAAAACATGAAGAACAATTACAGAGGACAAAGAAAATGTATGTTTGGACCAATGAAAATGCATGACCAATGAGGTAGGTGTCAGTGTCTATGAGGAGATTTTATAATGTCCACCCTCTGGCTTAAGGACATTCTGTGGGAAAGACCCAACTCCAAGAGTTAGAGTGACAGGCAAAGAAATATTTACAGAAAATATCTGAATCCCCAACTCATAACCGATTAGGGCCTACACTACAACGACAAAGAACAGATGATGGGAAAAGCAGAGAATAAAGAAGCATAAAGACCGCTCAAACCATGCACATTTAAGTCATAGAGGTCACCAGGCAACAACACTGCAAAGTAGCAAGAAGATAAGAAAGGATTGGCCCTTCATGAAGAAGAGAAGAAGACTGTCCCATTCAAAAACAGATCTCAGTGTATGCAGGACTGAGGTCAACTAGCCATAAAAGTATGTTTAATGTATTTAATGTCAACTGCATTAGTAATTTATTATTATTATTTTATTATTATTTATAATTGTATAAAAGGAATAAAATTAACAAAACGTATAGTACTGTGCACTCCACTAGACCTCTGACAGTGTGCTGTGGTATCTAGTAACCATTCCTGAACCATTTTTGCTTTGTGGCACGGCGCATTATCCTGCTGAAAGAGGCCAATGCCATCAGGGAATACCATTGCCATGAAAGGGTGCACATGGTCTGCAACAATGCTCAGGTAGGTGGTACGTATTAAAGTAACATCCACATGAATGGCAGGACCCAAGGTTTCCCAGCAGAACATTGCCCAAAGCACCACACTGCCTCCGCCGGCTTGCCTTCTTCCCATAGTGCATCCTGGTGCCATATGTTGTCCAAGCAAGTGACGCACACGCACCCAGCCATCCACGTGATGTAAAAGAAAACGTGATTAATCAGACCCGGCCACCTTCTTCCATTGCTCCGTGGTCCAGTTCTGATGCTCACGTGCCCATCGTGGGCACTTTCTGCAGTGGACAGGGGTCAGCATGGGCACCCTGACTGGTCTGCGGCTACCCAGCCCCATACACAACAAACTGCGATGCACTGTGTTTTCTGACACCTTTCTATCAGTACCAGCATTAACCTTTTCAGCAGTTTGAGCTACAGTAGCTCGTCTGTTGGATCGGACCACACGGGCCAGCCTTCGCTCCCCACGTGCATCAGTGAGCCTTGGCCGCCCATGACCCTGTCGCCGGTTCACCACTTCTCCTTCCTTGGACCACTTTGATAGGTACTGACCACTTCAGACCGGGAACACCCCACAAGGGCTGCAGTTTTAGAGATGCTCTCACCCAGTCGTCTAGCCATCACAATTTGGCCCTTGTCAAAATCGCTCAGATCCTTACGCTTGCCCATTTTTCTTGCTTCTAACACATCAAATTTGAAGACAGAATGTTCACTTGCTGCCTAATACATCCCACCCACAGACAGGTGCCATGATAACGAGATTATCAGTGTTATTCACTTCACCTGTCAGTGGTCATTATGTTATGGCTGATCGGTGTATATAAATACATGAACATAATATATATTCTATTTTCTTTTTACTAATAAACACTTACTATCCAAATAAATGACTTTACTTCGACTTTCAAGTGCCTAAGACTTGCACAGTACTGTGTGTGTGTGTGTGTGTGTGTGTGTGTGTGTGTGTGTGTGTGTGTGTGTGTGTGTATATATATATATATATATATATATATATATACTGTAGTATGTGTGTCTATGTGTGATTGCATGTGTGCGCGTGTTCTCATCCTGGTCTCTCTCCTCTCCACTATGTAGGTCAGTTCCACAGTGTACCGTGGCTAAGTGTGGAAGCAGATGTGGGAATGAAACAGAACACGGACAGTCTATAGGTGTGAGACGAGACCCTGTACATTAACCACAGAACAGAGCGCTCTATCCAGACAGGAAGTTATTTGGTCAACAATGTACGTCCTTAATGAAGCAGCAGAGACTTCAATAAGGCTTTGAAGTCATGCAACACCTTCCAATGGACTGCATGTATACATTTTGAATACCGACAAACAGCCGAAAAACCTCGAGCCAGTAACCAATTCCAACTAGAGTTTTGAGACAAAGACAAATGTTTAGTTTGAACAGTAACATACCAGTATCAGTCTCTTTGTGGTTCTTGAGGAATTCTGCCAATTCAAAGTTCCCTGCGATAATAGCCACCTGGAACAGAATGACATATTTGCTGTCAGACATTTATCATAGTAACATTTTCCAAAACAGGCTTTCAAAATCAGACCAACTTATTTGGTGGATAGTAATGTTCTGTACTTCATTTTATAAACCGGGTGGTTCAAATCGAAAATGTCCATAGTTTAACGCGTTATTATGAGATTGTATACCACGATTAAGACATCACATAACTTCTCACTGTTCAAATTGCATTGGTAACCCAGTTCATTAACAGAAATGTAGTGGTATTTCGCCAAACTCAATGGTGCATTGTGCCTTAGCACAGCTCTTAGCTGTGGTATATTGGCCATACACCACACCCCCCCTTGTGCCTCGCCATTTAATCATAGCAGCTTCCTGGCTACCTGTTTTGATGGTCACCAACCCATATGCCTGGTATTTCTCTGGGAAGACCTTAATGCCTGTTGTCAGAGGACTCCCTTTCACAAAATGCAACCTGAAATCATTATAGATTATAATAATACCACAATAAACAGTAGCCCCGTTAGAACTGTCCTGTAGTGGGTGGAGGACAGCCAGAGTGGGTGAGACACCACATATACAGACAGTGGACCCTGCCACCTTCAGCCTTTAGTCTTACATAAGAAAGGTCACCATAGAAGGAGATCAAATATGAGGCTCCGCCTGCATCACGTCAGCTGGATTCAGAGGAATAGAACATCTCTATGGGAGCGCTGTTGTCACTGAAAAGTTCTAACGGATATCTCCATGACTACATGACCTCTCATGGAAACCATGAATAAAAGTCTCTCTCCGTGTTCTATTCCAGAAATGAATTTGACCTCATATGAGAAAACAAAAAACAATTCCCTTTCTGCACTTGGTCACATGCATCATAATGTGGCAGCCAGCTAAGTCATTTTTCTCATAGGATATTTACTGATGTAGTTTGACCTTTTCACTACTATAGGCCCAAAGCAGTCTACTCAGAATAGCTTCTTAACTTTAATCCTTTCCTGAAAGGTGTCAATTTTGGAGCTAAAAGCACCAGAACACTGATTGTATTTATATTAAAATTAGATAGATTAACCTTCACTAATATCGTAATTACCCAGTAGTTTCTGTATACTAGACTGGAGCAGTAGAAGAGCTGCAATGTGCTCCAGTGTTGCATGCTACCGGGGAGAATAAGGCAGTGCAAACTCCAGGCAGCTGACAGTTCGATGGTGACAGCCAGGAGGTCCCTTCTGGGGTTACAAATATGCAGCATGACTCCCCCTTCCTGTCCTCTCCTTCTGCCACAGTGGAGACCACGGTAATAGCCTCCTAGAACCCTTCTGCTATAACGGTTCTACCCCCTCTCAAGCCTGGCACGGCAGAGTTCACCATACGCTCCTATTTCTCTGCTCTCTTCTCTCTGGGTGCTTGGCCCTAAACCATATGGAGGTACTTTATGATGGCTGGATATTGAGGGACCGACAGAAAGGCATGGAAGGACAGAAAGACAGGGAGTGGGAGAAAGAGAGAGCAGAGAGAGAGAATGAGAGAGTGAGCGAAAGAAAGAGACGGAGATGTGAGGTTTGCTTTGTCCCCAGAATGTGGAGGAGAGGTGAGGTATGAGCGCTGGCTGTACTGGAAGTGGAACGGAATGTGATGTTCAGATTAAAGTGGGTCAGGACAGAGAAGCATGATGAGAAGTGCTCTAATTTCCTCTGCATCGGTGGGCATGTCCACAAAGACACTCCGTTCTCTCCGTGGCACACTACATCTGCTGGGGCTCATACTGCACATAATCCTGGAGGGAAGAGGGGGCCTTCTGTGGCGCAGGCAGCCTCAGCTCTTAATATGCCACCATCAGTCAGCAGACGCCTTCCTAACTGAGCAGGTTTAATCAGCATTTGATTGGATGTGGCTAACAGTTAATAGGCATTTGATTGGGCGGAGCAAACAGATTTTATGGACCCTTTCAAATGAGCTTTAATTACGGACTCATTGAGGCAGGAAACATGATTTTGGAAGTATGAAGGGATGAACAAATAATAGAATGAATTAGAGGACGCATCAGCACACAGTGGAAATGCAGATTACATAAACAGCATTGACTGATGCAAGAGAAGACAATTGACTAAGCTGGGGATCAGACCAGAACAGGCATGCTCAGAGTAACTGAGGGGAAATTCAGGCCGCTAAGAGAGACTGAAGAAAGTAAAAGTGGGGATTTGGTCAAAGATGTGGGTTCAGCTCTGAAACGTAGACACAAAACTGGACTCATACATGGAATAAACATAATTTGTGCGGGTGTGCGTGGTAATGACATGCCCTACCTACTCGTTATTTGCTATATTCAAATAGCAATTTGACACATTAGCAGCTGCACAGGCCTCTAAAGAACTGGCTGGAAATAATCTACATCTGAATTCGCGGCTGAGTTACTTCTGGGATATGGTATTATCTGCATGAACAGTGCAACACAGATGGCCACGACAGGAAGGATGAAGGATGGAAAGAAGCCAACATAGTCAACTTCCGCTAGCAGGCTACTGTCTCTGCACCGCGTTTTGACTGCAAAACCAAAACCGTATCGCACCTACAATGAACTAACTGGGGTTTTGGAACACGGTGAAATGCGGACACATGCACGCAAACAAACAATTAAAACAGAAATGATTATCCCAGAAGCATCACTCGTTCACAGAGAAACGTCTTAACGCACTACCATAAGAGGAATCACTGACACGATTAAAAAACAGCTTAGTTTTAAATAGGCAACATGGGACTGAAAACACACAGGCTAAGATTTGCCTTCTGCTGGGATAAAACGCCACTGAAAGGAAACACAGAGAAGATTGGAAGTGTTATCAGTGCTTCACCAGTCCAAGCATGGTGAAGTAGCATCACATGCTCCAGAAGACAAGCTCTGTACAAATGTATTTCCTCTGGGGAACAAGCAGCAATAGAAACAAAATGGATGAACAGCCTATAGGATTAAGCAAATGTATCGGTACGCACCGCGAGCGATGCTACAATCTAGATTTTGGAATGTGGCCATATAGTTCACAACAAGCCAGTCATCCTAGGATTAAAGGTTAGCAGAGTGAGTGAATCCTATACCTGAAATGGTGTCTGCCTTCTGTAGTTCTTCACTTCCTTGTTGGCACCATGGAGCAGAAGTACTCTGGAACAGTGTTCCTTAGGGAGGAGAAAAGGGAAAAAAGAGAGAGAGAACAGAGTTAGACAACACAATTGTAACCAGGATCTCATTATTCTCAACTCCCCTTTATTCATGTCTCTCGTTTAATCTCTCATCCTCTCCCTCTCTGCATTCAGCTGCTGTACAGTACCATTCTCTCCGGTGCTAAACCCTTTCAACGAGAAAATCAGAAGCCAACTTGATCAAGCAATCAAGTATTCCGTCAACTGATCTAGTTCTGATTCCAGAACCTTCCAGAACACATGCTGTTTTGGAGCTGGATCTCACCGTGGCTAGCCGACGGTGCCCAGTGTGTGTTCCCAGGTGAAACAAGGCCTCTCCCACTGCTGTCCTGTGAGGATCTCAGAGCAGTGAACACATGGAATGTAAAATCTCGGGATAAATAAAGAGAGAATCAGGCTGTGGTGACTTTGTGTGGTACTACAGCCCACTTAGCCTGCTGCTAGCTGGATTCAGCAGAGTCCACCCACGGAAGGTTCCTCTACACATGCACGCACGCACGCAAGCACGCACGCATGTTCAGGAGCATGTGAACAAAAACATATACACACACACGTACGCACCCACACATGAAATATTGCATATGCATGTGCCCACGCATGTATGGCGCTTCCACACGCACGCGCACACGCACGCACACAAACACCACAATATGAGTTCATCCTTCTCCCATTTCCTCTTTTTAAATTCTACTGACACTAGTTGAACAAAAAATATACCTAAAATACGTCATCCTATTATAACAACATTGTGTACAAGCCCCAAACAACAGAAAGCAGACTGCTATTTGAAGAGAAGGTTAAACCAGACAGTTAAGTTGATTTACTGTGAAGTGTATCCCTCTTAGTGTCTGTCATAATAGCCATTAGGTTGGACTAAAGCTGTCATGCAAAAGGGCATCTAATCAGAAAGCCAGGGAGATGTACTGTAGCAGCAGAGCAAAGCAGCGCAGGAAATCATCCTATCTTTTTCTGTCTTTCCCTCTTTGACTCTTCTCTGCTGTCGTTCTCTCATCATCCTCCTCTCATTCTCACATCCTGTCTCTCTATCTTTTCAACTTCTCTGTCTTCCTGGCTCTCTCCGGGTTCAACTCTGTCACCACACACACGCACGCACACATGCACGCACGCACACACACACACACACACACACACACACACACACACACACACACACACGTTGTGAATTACATCAGGAAGGGGAGCACCGGGTGTAGGAGACAATGATCTGTGCCCTATCTCACGTGAGCGGTGACCCCTACTGAGAACAGGGGTGATATCTCACACACACTTCCTAAACCAAAAACAACAGGTGTGTCCGTGTGTCGTTTGGGTGTGTGCATGAGTGTGTCCGTGTGAGCGCGTCTAAAACGTGTTGGACTGAGTGCATTGATTATTAACTGAAGTAGATGAATCATCCACATACGGACCGCTGTGGTTTAGAACTAGAATTGTAAGTCATTGGCAGAAGGATTACACACAACACACTCATAGCCTCATCATTTGTTTCCATTGATCTCTGAGCACATGCAGAACATGATGGATTGGCTAATACCAAAATGTTAAGACATTATTGACTTGTGTTTCTGCTAGGATGCATCCCTCTCATTAGCCATGTCAATATTTAACCCATCTGAAGAATCAACAGTATATCCATCAAATGGAATTGTTCCCTGGCTAATAACTATCGGGATTGGCTTGAATTCTATTCCTATAAAGGAAATCCTGGACTGATCATATTCAAAAGGAGTTAAGATGAACACTGATTACTATGGGTCTAATGTAGTTGTACACCAATGCTATTTATGAATGGTATAATCAAAGTATTGTAGATAGATGGTACATACAAAGGGTTTGTCAGAACCAAACTGTAGTTCTTTGAAAAGCTGTTCTAAAACAAAACAGTTTACAATGGCTTATTAATGCCCAATGAAAAATACCACTGTAAAGTAGTTTCATTTGAGTATTTGTTTTTATGCTATTGTATTTTTATATTTTTTCTTTTTCTTTGTAAAGCACAATGAATTGCTTCTATGTATGAATTGTGCTATATAAATAAACTTGCTTGCTACCTCTGTAAAGTAGATTGATTACTGATTGGTGGTTCGTGCTTCCTCACCTGGTTGTACAGAGCACAGATGTGTAGGGCTGTGTTCCCAGAAGCATTCTGGACACTCATATCTGCTCCGTAGAACAACAGGTGTTCCATGTGTTGGACATGTCCATATCGACAGGCCTGCCACACAAACAAAAAACGTTAAATAATGTCTATCCACACCGACCAACCAAAATACAGAGGTACTCATATAACGACATATCATATCATTATACACACTGCCAGGACTGTCCTGGCAGTGTGTATAATGGGGGGGGGGGGGGGGG
>JACXGI010012588.1:0-14082 GCA_016801175.1 Esox masquinongy | reverse complement strand
AAAAGGTCAATGGAATTAATAAGTCACAACTGTTGAGAGAGAATAACAAGGCTTTCAGTGATGACTAGCTGGCTGGACAGAAGGAGAGAAATGTTGGCTTGTTTGGAGCGCCGGACGAGGGGAGGCGAGGGGAGACGGTGGGAGGCGAGGGGAGACGGTGGGAGGCGAGGGGAGACGGTGGGAGGTGAGGGGATACGGTGGGAGGCGAGAGGAGACGGTGGGAGGCGAGGGGAGACGGTGGGAGGCGAGGGGAGACGGTGGGAGGTGAGGGGGGTTCAGAAGAGATGTTACGAGTCACATTCTCTACACCCTGGTCTTCCATCCATACTGTGGGCTCTAAAGACACCCCCTCCTCCACCCTTTCCCATTCATGGAAGGATCCCTGTGATGTCGCTCCCGGGGCCACATACCAAACGACGCCCTATTTCCTGAACAATAATTCATTGCCCCAGGTGAAACCAAGTGCACTATATAGGGAATAGGGTGGCATTTAGGATAGAGTGGCCTGGCTGAAGGAGCCTTATTGTGTTACCCCTTTACACTTCTCCTCTCCTCCTCACTCACTCTTCTCTCTCTATCCTCTCCTCTCTCACCCTTCTCTCTATCCTCTCCTCTCACTCTTCTCTCTCTATCCTTTCCTCCTCACTCACTGTTCTCTCTCTATCCTCTCCTCTCTCACTCTTCTCTCTCTATCCTCTCCTCTCTCACTCTTCTCTCTCTATCCTCTCCTCCTCTCTCACCCTTCTCTCTCTATCCTCTCCTCCTCTTTCGCTTTCACTTCTCTCCTCTTTCACTCTTCTCATTCTATCATCTCTTTTCTCTCTTTCCTTTTCACATATCTCCTCGCTCCTCTCTCTCTTCTCGTTCCCCTTCACATCTCTCTCCTCTCTTTTCTCTCTCACTTTTCTTCCTCTCTCCTATCTCTCTCCTCTCTCTATCCTCTCTAACTTTTCCCTCTCCCTCCACTCTCCTCTCTCGCTCTTCTCTCCACTCCTCCCATCCACCTCTCCTCTCCCTCCTCTCTGAAAGAGACTCATTTCTGGGACACATTCCCTGCCAGGCATGAGAAAAGAGAGAGAGGTGGATGAAAGGGACAGAGAGAGGAGGAAATGGAAGAGGGTTTAGTGAGGGCAAACATAGGGCATTGGTATTGAGATATAGGGTTATGTTGGGTTATGTAGGGTTATCTGTGGGTATGTCTCAATGTCACTAGCCACCATGACACCCACCCAAGACATTTTTATCCACCTCCCCCTTCCCACTCAAAATGATGTATCTCTGTCTTCAGGGAACCAGGATGCTGACAAAAATGCTACCGTGTGAAAAAAGAAAATACTAAAAATACTTTTTTTAAATGAAGTGAGAGAGAAAAGGAGAGAGGGGAAAACATTTGGATAATCTGTTTATCAGAAAGACAGAGAGAGACAGGGAGAGACAGACACTATCACCTCAGACAGAGAGAGACAGAAAGGGAAAGGGAAAGAAAAGAAGAAAAGAGAGGTAAGGAGAAGAGAAAGAGGAAAAAGAAGACAAGCAGAGAGAAGTGAAAGGCAGGGTGAGTGAAAAGAGAGGGAGAGAGAAAAGAGGGGGTGAGAAAATCATCGAAGAAAAGCCTGAGTCTCTATGTTTTCGGTGAGATAGCGGAAACCAATTTCATCCCGTCCCTAATTCTGCCTCTAGTCAGTCAGTGAACGTCTCCAATGGCAACATTACCTGGAATACAGAGCAGTGCACTTAGCAGCCCTCAGCAGCCAGAGGCCGCTGGTCACAGGGCTGCATTTGGGACGTCAGCGCAGTTAGCTCAGACTGGCCAGGATAGAATCAGTCCATCTAAATAAGGCAGCCAAATGTTTGACACTTTTACACCTCTGCATATAACAGAGGACTGATAAGCCACCAGTCCAGCTGCTGTTCCCAGCTAAAACATCTCTCTGTTTTTTACCTCTCAAACAAAGAGTAAGGGAAGGGAGGCAGAGCTGTGGGCGTGTGTACTGCTGCAAAATCAGGGACTGCAGAAATACAAACTGCAGGAGTAAAGCAAAGAGAGACAGAGACAGAGGGTGAGAGAGGAAGAACGACGGGGGGGGGGCAGAGAGGGGAGAGAGTGTGAGAGAGAAAGAGAGAGTGATAGAGGGAGAGCATGAAAGAGAGTGAGACACAGACACAGAGGGGAGAGAGAGAGGGAGAAAGAGACAGAGAGAGATGGAGAGAGAGTGAGAGACAAACAGACAGAGAGATAGAGAGATGGACAGACAGAGACAGACAGAAACAAACAGAGAGCGACTGAGAGGGGGAGATAATGTTGCCTGGTCTGTACACTGTAGTTACACGTACTTTTGTCTATATTATGTAAGTAATTTAACTTGCAGTGTCAATTAAGTCTATTGTATAGAATTAAGTGAGAGATAGATAGAGGCAAGAGAGAACGAGAGAGGGAGATTGAGAAGAAGTGAAGAGAGGGAGGGAGAGATAGGGAGGAGGGGAAGTCCTGCCATGTCCTATACTCAGGAGACGGGAACAAGAGACAAGCCATATTTTACTTTAATGTAAAATATTCCTTTATGACAGCTACCACTCCCCATATATCACAGGACCTTATCTGCTCCCTGAAGTGACCACTGCAACACACACAAACACACACACACACTTCACTGCAGAGCTGAGAAAAAGGCAAGGATTAAAGAGAGGTAGAGGTCCTAACACACACACAACACACAACAGGGGTTACATTCAAAATGCCCAAAATAAAGGAATGTTTTAATCACTTCATCTGTTTCATTTTGAAAGATGTTTTGTTGTTGCTTTAACCATGTATTCAAAGGTGAGCCAAATCCCATATAGTTTTTCATTAAACAGAATGAATAATGTACAACACTGAACAGAGTAGCTCCATTTTCATCAGATGACAAAAGAACTGAAGTCCTTTTTTGCTAGCAGCCAAACACAGTTCTATTAGCTTACAGTGACAGAGTAAGGTGGTGCTTACAGTGACAGAGTAAGGTGGTGCTTACAGTGACAGAGTAAGGTGGTGCTTACAGTGACAGAGTAAGGTGGTGCTAGCACTGACAGAGTAAGGTGGTGCTTACACTGACAGAGTAAGGTGGTGCTTGCACTGACAGAGTAAGGTGGTGCTTGCACTGATAGAGTAAGGTGGTGCTTACACTGACAGAGTAAGGTGGTGCTTACACTGACAGAGTAAGGTGGTGCTTGCACTGACAGCGTAAGGTGGTTCTTACACTGACAGAGTAAGGTGGTGCTTAGTCACAGACTAAGCTGGTTGATCATGATGTCTCATGTGTTACACAGAAACAGTTACTCTGTCCTTATGTTGCGGGAAGGGAACCATACCCTACATGATAAAACAGGTTTATTCACACTTTAACTATTTGCTTGCCATTCCCTCATACTCAGCCTGACATTGAAATGCTGCACCCAGATCTTTAGAGGTCAAGTCAACCACAAAACAATTTGACATAAATAGTGGCATTTTTAATTGACAAAAATGCTCAATCAGGTATACTCTCCTGGCACAGACACAATCATACACACATCAGTTGCCCACACACACACACTCAAAAAACAAACGCACAGCACATACCCACACACACGTTCAATCACAAACACATCACATAGCCACATACACACTCAACATACAAACACAATTCACATAACCTCACACACACTCAATCAAAGATACACATCACATTATTGGCATACAAAGGACAAATGAGATATAAAACACAACTAAATGTGATATACTGAGTATCTTGGTCAGTGTTAGTCGTGGACTTCCAAGGCTTCAGACCAGGTCTTTCTGGGGTAGCTTGGGTCTTTTGGAGTAGCTTGCGTCTTTTGGAGTAGCTTGGGTCTTTAGATCCAATTCAAAATTCTAAATATTTTTGGGGAGAGATTCTGATGAGTTTGCATAACCACCCACATAACTGGCAAATTTGTCTGCTTGTTATGCAAGCTGGCAGTACTGCAGCCAGGATGGAATCAAGAAACATGCGCAACAAGTGCTTTGTTTTCACAACCCGCGATTCATTTCAGCTGCTCAGGGTTGTATGCACTATATACAACAGCAAGGAGGTTACAGATCACTGTCTGAGGATGCTTGAGGAGGACAGTTCTGCAGCTGTCAAGAGTGACAGGCTAACTGCCTTGGCCCATAGCAACTCAAATAAATTGAATCAACAACCAGTTTGTTTAAAAAATAACAGGGCAAATAGAACCAATAAGGGGCTGGCGTTGGAAGCAACGCAAGATTTGTGTTGGAACTAAATTGTTCATGAAAGGATAAACTAGTACAAAATAAATGTATCAAACAAACATTTTATTATCAAAATACAGTATGTCACTCATTTTGTTTAATATAATGTTAAAAACTCATTGCACAAAATCTATTATACAGGAGGATACGACAGCTACATTGTATCCTGTTCACCAGTTTTACTATATGTGCAGACTCCCATTTGGATTAATCAATATGAATATAATTGTAAAATGTTCATATGCCCTCATGCTACTATAACAGCTGTGACTAGACCTCAGACTAAACCTCAGACTAGACCTCAGACCAGACCTCAGACTAGACCTCAGACCAGACCTCAGACTAGACCTCAGACCAGACCTCAGACCAGACCTCAGACCAGACCTCAGACTAGACCTCAGACTAGACCTCAGACTAGACCTCAGACCAGACCTCAGACCAGACCTCAGACTAGACCTCAGACTAGACCTCAGACCAGACCTCAGACCAGACCTCAGACCAGACCTCAGACCAGACCTCAGACCAGACCACAGACCAGACCTCAGACTAGACCTCAGACCAGACCTCAGACCAGACCTCAGACCAGACCACAGACTAGACCTCAGACCAGACCTCAGACCAGACCTCAGACCAGACCTCAGACCAGACCTCAGACTAGACCTCAGACGAGACCTCAGACCAGGCCTCAGACCAGACCTCAGACTAGACCTCAGACTAGACCTCAGACCAGACCCCAGGACTGTCATGAATACCTCCTCCTCACTGCCTCCTAATCCTGGGAACCCCTAGAGTTTTGTCCTCAGCCCTCTGCTTTACTTGCTGTGCACCAATACCTGTGTGTCTCTGTTTAACTCCATCATAAAGTCTGGATGTAGGCCTGATATCTATCAGTGATGAGTCAGCCTCTAGTAGGTGAGCAGACTGGCCTTGTGGTGCAAGAACAGCAACCTCTCATTCAGTGTCAGCAAAACAAAGATAATGATTGTTGACATTAGGAGGGAACACGCCCCAATCCAAAACTCAGAACCAACAGTGGAGAGAGTCTGCAATTTTAAGTTCTTCATCCAAATAGCTGAGGACTTGTCATGAGTCATCAATGCCAGCAATGTTGTCAGGAAGACACTGCATCACGGCTTTGGGAACTGCTCCACACACGAGACAGTCCCTGGGGTCAAAGACATTTGTCCAAATGGTCCATAGCATTGATCCACACACACCCCTTCCCTGTCCTCCACTTACCACAGGGAGGTGGTGTGCAGACTGGGACTTCTGACCAATTACCTTTGCTCAGGACTTGGTTGCTGCAACTGCAGAAACATTTGCTGTAATGTGAGTGCAACAAAAAATATTTTGAAAGTTTAACTGAAAATTTGGTCCCCCCCAAAAAAATATAATTAACAATTTTTTTTATGTACACGTGTATTGCTGGGTCTGAAATTAATCTCCAACTAGTCAATGACAACTGGCTGGATTTTTAAGGTTGTTAAACTGTGTGAGTTTGATATAGTATTATAGACGCTATACCCCACTTTACAAATGGCAGGGGTTTGATTGGTCTAAACATAGAACACTTGTTTATGAATGCACGGATTTGATTTGTCTAAAGATAGAACACTTGTTTGTGAATGCAGGGATTTGATTGGGCTAAAGATAGAACACTTGTGTATGAATGCAGGAATCTGATTTGAATCTGTCATGAATATCCAACTGGTCAACTGCCTAGAGTTTGATATAGTATTAATGGCACTACAGAATATCCCCCACTTGTTTATGAACGCAGGGATTTGATTGATTACAAATGCTGGGATTTGATTGGTCTAATCATACAACAATTGTTTATAAATGCAGGGATATGATTGGTCTAATGAAAGAACACTTGTTTATGAATGCAGGGATTTGATTGGTCTAATGATAGAACACTCATTTATGAATTCAGGGATTTCACTGGTCTAATGATGTAACACTTGTTTATGAACACAGGGATATAATTGGTCTAATGAGAAGTTTTCGCCTCAGAGTGGGGAAGTGCATCTGAGGTAGGGCTGCAAAAACTAACTGAGAGTGTTGATTACGTTGATAATGAAAAATAGCTGGCAACAAATTTTATTATGATTAGGAACGACGTTATTTATAATTAGTAATCTCTCTGAAATGAAAATGGATGGCACTCTCTTAAGCGAAAAACATTTTCACGTGACCCTCACTGACCACTGGTAAAAAAAATCATGTTATAATTAACATGAACGCTTAATTTGTAGATGCCAGAAAAAAAGAGTAAAGGCGAAGGGGCTATCTGCAAGGCTCTGAGGTTGTGGAATTAGTTTATGCATCGAATTTGCAATTAATTTTCAGAGGTAACACACGTGACTTAAGGGTCTGATGAAATTTCATCAAATTCACAGCTGATCAAATGTCAACGTGATGCGCCCGGTTTACTTTGCGTTTGTTGCGACATCCCAAACTGTCACTAGCTAAAGGATGTTTGGTAATGAGAATATTATTCTCATTAATGTTCGGAAACAATACTACTAAATATCCAAACATTGTTTGTGCTGGCGTCCAAAAACTCTTATACATAACCATGCCTACCCGAAACGAACAAAATTTGGACACGGATCGAGGCCACACGAGACTTGTCAGAAGGATATAAACAAGCTCAGTCTCATTATTGTCTAAAGGTTTTAACTATTTATAAAAAGAAAAAAGTAATATTTGGGAACAGCAGCCACACACGCAGCACGTTAATAAAAAGCCTGTCTTGGGCCTACCTTTCGTAGCAGATCATTCGGTCTGCCCGACAGGTTTAACTATCATCATAACATTACAGTCGAATCCTTAGGTCCATGTGTCTCCCAGCTTCACTCAACTGAACTGTGTTAAATGGCTGGACATCTTCTCTCAAAAAGCGACACAAATGACTAAGATCCCAGATTTACTTTGTCGTGTGAAAGAAACTGTCTTGCTTTGCTGACGCCGGGTATTTGCTGCTGTTGCGAGGCGGCCTTAGCATCGTCTGTCAAGTTAGTGGTGGAGAGATGTCAGTTTTCTTGCTGTCATTCTTCAAAATCTCATGTTACATGATCAGTCAAAACTAGCCCTACATGAAAACATTTCAACATGGCAGCATTCTCCATTCATTTACGAAGCTCTATATTGGAGAGCTTCAAATCGCCTGTAGTCTATTTCCCACGCGACCTAATAGCTTACATTACAGCACAACCACACATTAGACCTACACACGCGCACTCTTTTTTCAGCGGCCAAAATTGCATAGGCTACGTCACGTCGTGTGCGTCAGCCTTGGAGGCACAAAAATTACGCTGAAGAGAAATCTCCTTCACATGAGTCTTTAATTACAAACTCCGCACAGGGTTAGCCATAGTGGCGTTTATGTAGTAACAAAACTGGGGGTGCAGAAATTCATTATATGGGTCCAATGCCAGGCTTTCTGGAAATAGGTTCTGGATAGAGGCGTGCGCTTTGGTCTCAACAGTACAATTTAGCGCTCTGTCTCTCCAAACCTGATAGCCTATCCTGTCAAATACCAGGGGCAGGCATGGTCCGGCGCATGCTGAGATATAAACAACTACTTGTAAAACCCTAAAAAAAACATTGGAATCTCATCGTTTGCAAATGACATGACCCTCGTCCGCCTAGATTTTAAAACAATGAAAACCTATAAAAAAGCATGACCCTCCCCTATTTTCCTCCGGGTACCACAAACCGTCCCTTAATTGGGTCTATGTGGGATCAAAAAAGTTTTTAAAAAGTGGAAAGACATGGAAAGACATCACTTTACATTTTACTTAATAAACTACATCGTCGGAAAAATACGCCTGACCTCGGGAACACCTCAGGGATACATGCACGCCTTACAGAACACATTGGAGCCATGACGGCAGAGGTTGAAAAGGACTCAGCACGATACGTTCATTCAAAGCAAGTGTGCCACCGTCTGCTTTTCAGAGAAGCCGTTTTTGTAAGGCTCGTGGTGTGAGTTGTTTCGAAGAGAGACATCGTTCATCTTGAATACATGGTCGAACTGTGCATTAATGTAACGTTATCACCATCAAACCTGTTGTCTGCTTGTGCACGTGCAATTTGTTTATAGTCAAACCACGCCAGTTACCTCAAAGCATTACTTTTACTCACGGATCAAGAGATGAGTGTCGGAGTTCGCAAATTCATATTTCCTCGCAGTAGAAGCTTTGAAGGAAATGCTTCCCCATTCCGTTTTTACAGGTTAATTGTGCATGCTGTGTATTTGTGGATACATTCTAAAATAAAAATAACTGTTTTCTTGTTTTGAATAGGTAATTGTGCAAAATGAGGAAAACACTTAAAACGTTTGTTTTAATCGATTATCAAGATACTTAGTTGCAACCCTAAACTGAGACAATTCTTTTAAATGCAGCCGAACAGAAATACAAAGCAGATCCGTTTTTACAAAACACAGATAGTTATTTGTTTGTTGCATTAAAAACCGTTCTGTGTTAATGCGATGTCTTCACAAACACGCACACACATCTAACAAACACTTGCAGGCACTCATACACACACGTATCCTTCCGCTGAACGTCAACAAATTAGTACTGTTTCTCTTTCTTTCTTTTTATTATTTCACATCATTAATAATGAAAAAGTCCAACTAAAACGTTTTGTGTTACATAGTGACATAAAACACAATGCTATATTATTACACTGTGACATAAAATATAATGCTAGTATAGTACAGCTATTATTACCAAGTGACATAAAACATAATACTATATGCTATCTATTACATAATCACATTACACTGAATACTTTGTTATTATTCCACATTGCCCATTGAATCACAGTCTCGTTGTAACTGCAGTGTAAATAACTGTCACATAAAACGACACCAGGATGCATCTTGTATGATTACAGCTGCTTTCTCCAGGGGAGTCATACTGACTACTGAGTAGAGGGAGCAGGTTTGAGTGTGTGTGTGTTTCTGACTTAACTATAAAACAGAGACAAACATTTCCCCAAGCTGTGGTTAAATCAGAGAGAGTTGACTAATAAGGACATTGCCCCGTCCCCATTCTGAAAGTTACATATTTAGTGTTAGATTTAGGGCAACCTTACCAACTGTGTAAGGTTTTGGGTTAGGATGAATAAGTCCTAATAATCAAATTTAGTGTCTCCATTTAGATAGTAAACATTTCTGTCTGTTTTATCATGAGTGCAGCATCCTCCACACAGAAAGCCATCTACACTTCAACGAGGACTCAAGTCCTCAACAGTTTTCTCTCCTTGTTGCTGTTTCTATATCTATCTACCGGCCCCACTGCCACTCTATTTCTCTTTCAATTACATTTCAATTTAAAGGACTTTCTCTATACTTTTCTTTCTCCCTCTCTGCCTCCATGCTAACAAACAACATACATCATCAAACAGAAATGACAATATGACCCAGGCTCCAGGTAAGTATGTATGAATCCAACCAGAAGATTACTGTATCTCCATGTGTTTGAGTGGCCCTCAAAAGTATTCACCCACCTTTGATTTGTTATTTGAAATCAAAATTGATTACATTTTTGATCAATACAAACAGGTCCATCACTTCAGTAGTGACAAATAAAATCTACAGATTGTTCAATATTATTTACGAATAAAAAATAAACATAATTGATTGCATAAGTATTCAGCCCCTTTAGTCAATACATGGTATAGATACCTTTGGCAGCAATTACAGCCATGAGTCCATTTGAAAAAGGCTCTACCAGTTCTGCGTGTCTGAACAAAGCAATTTTTGTCCGGTCTTCTTTGCAAAATTGCTCAAGCTCTGTCAAGGTGGATGGGGACATTTGGTGAACAGCAATTGTCAACTATTTCCACATATTCTAAATTGGATTGATGCAGAGAAGCATCCCCATTGCATGATGCTCCCACCACCATGCTTCACATTAGGGATTTAGTTCTAAAGATGATTTGCAGTGTTAGAATTGCACCAAACATAGCGCATAGCGTTAAGGTCAAAAAGCTGTATTTTGGTCTCAGCAGACCATAGAATCTACTACTAATTGGTCTCAGCCACTCACAGGCCTTCTGGCATACTCTAGCTGAGATTTGATATGAGTTGTTTTCTATCTGCCACTCTCCCATAAAGAATACAATGTGTCTCCCAGCTCAGCAGTGGAAGACTGTAACTCCTTCAGAGTTACGCCCTGACTAGTGTCCTTCTCGGCCAAAATACACAGTTTTTGAGGACAACCTGTTCTAGACAGATTCAGACTCGTCCTTTTTAGAGAATAGGAAACTATTCACTATGTCTGCATTGGATATGTGATAGGATTTAATTTAGGATGCATCCTTGGTTTAAGGGCATAGGAGCAGGGGATGGGGGGTATGGTCCTCCACATGTTAGAACCTGGTAAATTGGTTCCCTCCAATAAAAAGAAAAAATTGCAAAAATACAAAATGTGTCCTCCCCCAATGTCAAATTCACTCCTACACCCTTAGAGCCATGCGACCACAGGGCACTGGTATTCAGATGTGTAAACTGTGGGTTTGAATGGTGCTCAAGTAGAAGAGAGACAGTTATTTCTGTATGGTTTCCTTTTCTTGTTCTTGAGCAATGGTATCAGTACCACAAAACCACCCAGATATGGGGACTGTCCATATAGTGAAACTAACTGGTACAAAGTGAAGTATCAGTACTGAAGAACTAACTGGTCATGTGAAGTATCAGTTCAGTAGAACCAACTGGTACAGTTACCTATCAATTCAGTAGAACTAACTGGTACAGTGCAGTACCAATCAGAACAGTGAAAAAAACAAATGGATTGACAAATGGAAGTCCTTATTACTTTCTTATTGTGCAGTTCAACATGGTTGGCTATTATTTTTATTACAGTGGTGGAAGAAAATTGAAAATTGAAATTCCCCCAAAAAATGTTTTAATCTTCTGAAAGTCAACTTTGAAGGGTAACATTTCGCTGACAGGATGCAATTCCCTGAACACATTTAACATGATAGGTCAGAAAGCTGGAAATGTTAGATTGTGTCCCCTGGAAATAGAAGATGTCAATATAACTTGATTAAACATAGTCTAGTCTTATTTAGTGATAACAGAACGGCATGCCAGGAACAGGAAAGGACACAGAATCTTTACATCCCACCTGGGACTGTGGAACCACAGTAACCCCTAGCAACATGGAATGGATGGGAGATAAAGAATCCCCGTGATATCTTGTCCTGCCAACCTGCACATGGAAGGAGGCTGCAGAATACCTTTTTAAAGAGGAAGGAATGTGACTGACTCAGACTTGTGTTCAAATACATTTTTAAATCTTCAAAATGCTTTGAGTATCTGCTCCAGTCAGCATCCTCTGTCGGCAGACCAGGTTTGTGATGGTTGGTTTGTTCCATTGCGGCAGGCGAGCTCAACCAAGCCCAGACAAAATGTGAAATTATTTGTTTTTAATGTTTATCTTGTTTGTACTGAATGTTCACCTGCCCAGGGACTGCGAACAGAAATCTGGTTTGCTTCTTTTCTCCAGTGTAATAAGACTAACAGTTTGTTTTGTTATGCAGCACATCTGGTGAAAGTAACGTCACAATGAAATGTCTAATAGCTTCTGAATGCAGAGCTGCTAAGAGACTATGGTTTTGGTCTGATTTACGTTGGTTTCATATACCAGTTAGGGAGCAGCAAGCACATTTCTGAAAGTGACCATAGTAAGAGGTCAACCTCTAAAGCTTTAATATATTTATATATTCATCCTCCTCCTATTTTTCTCTTTCTTTTCTAAAGTCAGATGCAGACGAAGCTCTGCTGGCCACAAATGGAGTGATGGATTAGAGGTGGTAGATCTATTTTACAGAGAAGTTGGCTTTGCAGTCCTCTCTTTTTTCTGCTCCCCCACCATTACCCCACTCCTCCACTCTTCTCCTCTGTTTCCTCACTCCTCCTCTCTGTATCCTTCTTTCTGGTTCCTCTCCTCTGTCACCTCTCCTCTGTTTCCTCTCCTTTATATCCTCCTCACTGGCTAATCTCCTCTGTCTCCTCTCCTCTGTCTCCTCCTCTCTGTTTCCTCTCCTCTGTCTCCTCTCCTCTGTCTCCTCCACTCTGTCTGCTCTCCTCTCTGTCTTCTGTCCTCTGTGTCCTCTTCTCTGTCATCTCCTGTGGCTCCTCTCCTCAGTCTCCTCTCCCCTGTCCCCCTGTCTCCTCTCCCCTATCCCCTCTGTCTGCTCTCCTCTGTCTCCTGTCTGCTGTCCTCTATCTCCCCTCCTCTGTCTGCTCTCCTCTGTCTCCCATCCTCTGTCTGCTCTCCTCTGTCTCCCCTCCTCTGTCTCCCGTTCTGTCTGTTGCGGTAGTAGAAGAGCTGACAACACCCCCTGAATGGGTCCAGTGTCGAGGCATTCAGACTCACCTTGTTCAGTAGTTAGTTTGCTTGTGTTGAATTAGCCACTAAAATCAGAATGGCTTGAAGCAGATCAGCGGAGCTGTTTGATAAACCTTCCTTTTGGCTTGAGTTGGGCTCCATGCTAGCATTTACAAGACTGATCCACAACCAATGTTATAGTCCATTAAGATGATCCACAACCAGTGTTATAGTCTGGTGCCAAAGAGTGTCTGACATGTTATACCCAAAGGCGTTTATATTCTCTAGGTGGTCCACTGAGGCCCATTAGATTCCAGCTAGAAGTGCTGCACTTCATAGGGATTAGGGTGTTATTTGAGCCTCAGTCAGTGTTCAGTTCACTAAATAAGCACCTTTGTATGTTCACTAACATCTTCGAACCATAGAACACTTAATCAGTATGACTAAAATAGGTGTATGTCATATAGATTGAGGATATCACATGGATTAAAGATATATTGATTTGAGGATGTCATATGAATTAAAGTTGTCATATTGATTGAGGATGTCCTATGGATTGAGGACATCAAATGAGTGAGGATGTCAAATGGAATGAAAATGTCACATGGATTAAGGATGTCCTATTGAAGATGTCATATGATTTGAGGATATCATATGAAGTGAGAATGCCTCATGGATTAAGGATGTCCTATATACTGAGAATGTCATATGATTTGAGGATGTCAAATGGATTCTGGATTTCATATGGTTTTAAAATATCATACGCTTTGAGGATGTCTTGACAATAAATCTTGAAAGGTGCTTAATATTTGTCTACTAGGCCAGGTAGGGACATGTGTTTTCTAAAGACTGTATACTTTATAACATTTAACAAATAGAATCAAAAACAAGAAAGTATCTCTTTGAAACATTTATTATGAAATTATAAAGTAGATGTAATAATAGCACTGGTCAGACAATGCTTTCAGAAATCAGAAAGTAGAGCAGTGTGGATGCAATGGGACTGAGCCCTACAGATGATAATTACTGTAGCATTACTTTACAACAATCAAAACAATAAATAAAATAAACAGAGCAGAGAAAATTAAGTAAAATAACAGGTCCATTGTTGTTTAACACAGCACATTAGGCAAGATTACCAGGAGATCAATTTACATAAAACATATCTTATATACAATAGCATGAATCACATTTATGTCGCTATACAGTAGGTACATGAGCGCTGAGGTATGGAGCCAACGGCAGAGCAATCAAAGTGAGTCACATATATGAGGGGAATCCTGGGGGGTGGGGATATAAAGAGAATACTAGGGGGTGGGGCTGAGGGTATAAAGGGAATACTAGGGGGGGGGGCTGAGGGTATAAAGGGAATACTAGGGGTGGGGCTGAGGGTATAAAATGAATATTAGGGGGTCTCAGGGGATAAAGGGAATACTAAGGGAGGGGTTATAAATGGAA
>JACXGI010012587.1:0-22448 GCA_016801175.1 Esox masquinongy | reverse complement strand
TGTGTGTGTGTGGTCAGTCTGGGTTGTGTGTGTGTGTGTGTGTGTGTGGTCAGTTTGGTTCTTGCAGTAACAAAGCTCTCTCTGAAACCATTAGCATGTCTGTGTATCTTCTAAGGCCTCATCCAGAGAGATGAAGGGTCTATGGAGAAGGAGCTGGGGGAGTTAAGGCGCAGTCATCCTAAATCACCCCTAGGGGGAGACTTCTCTCTCAGCGACTGCTTCTACTTCTACAGGCGAGGCGTCGAGGATATCGTTGAGGATGAGGTAACATTGAGCCCAACCCCATCATTGACCTCCCAAAATCCCCACCTTTTTATCTGTACCAAGGTGGTTTCTAACGTTGCTCCTGTGATCTCCAGGTGACCCAGCGGTTTTCGTCGGAGGAGCTGGTCTCTTGGAACTTGCTCACTCGAACCAACAACGACTTTCATTACATCAGCCTCAAACTGACCATGGTCTGGGTTTTGGGGGTGTTCATACGCTACTGCATCCTGGCTCCTCTCAGGTTATCATCAGTGTGAAGTCCGTCATTGTGTTCCTCTTTAGGCAGGCCTCAGCTCTCCAACAGCCTGCTGTACACCAGTAATATAATACAGTGGTCGCCGCGACCCAGCTACTGATTAACAGCCATGGTGCTGAACAGACAGGAGTTGACACCCGTCCAAGCTCGCGGTGTTGTTTCACAAAGCTTTCATCGAGTCATCGCCAGTGTGTGTTGTGGTACTGTATGTCCGGTGTGTTCCTGATTACGGATGTTTTCTCCAGGATCATGCTGGCGTCCATTGGCCTGACCTGGTTGGTGATCGGAACCACCATTGTGGGATTCCTCCCTGACTGGAGGTATGGTCGCTCTGTCTGGATCCATTCTGCAGCTTCATATGTGGCTTTAATATCTGTCTTCTGATTGAATTTCTGTAATCAACTTCTGTTTGCGTGCGTGTGTGTGCGTGTGTGCCTGTGCGCGTGTGTGTGTGTTCCAGGCTGAAGTCCTGGCTCAGTGAATGGGTCCATGTGATGTGCTACCGGATCTGTGCCCGAGGCCTCTCTGCTGCCATTCGCTACCACAGCAAGTTAGTGAACGCTCCTCACACACAGACGCACAGCAGGCTTTCACACATCATCTCCCAGACCCTCTGGTCCTCGAGGTGTGCACGGAGCTTTGATGTCAGATAAACGTCTGTCACATCGCCGTGCGTCTGTGTCTGTTCTCTGTGTTTCAAAGAGAAAACCGACCCAGAAAAGGAGGAATCTGTGTGGCCAATCATACCTCCCCGATTGACGTGGTCATTCTCTGCAATGATGGGTGTTATGCCATGGTATGTGAGAGAGCAGCGTTTTTCCCTATGTATTATATATATATATATATATATATATATATATATATATATATATATATTTATTAACTTTTTACTACAACTTTGTGAATTGTCTGTGAAAGGTGTTGCGAGGCTGTTAGATGTGATTTCAGCTGATGTGTTTAAGGTGGGCCAGTCACATGGTGGTCTGATGGGAGTGCTGCAGAGAGCCATGGCGAAGGCCTGTCCTCACATCTGGTTTGAGAGAGCTGACATGAAAGATCGCCACCTAGTGGCCAAGAGGTGATCTTACCTATTTACTCGTGTTTGATAGTGGGTTGGGCCAATTCCAGGCACCAGACACTCCAGTATTCCTGCCAGCAATGTTCGAACAAGCTCTGATATGCCAGTGGAAAATTGCTACATAGAAATAAATCAGGCATATTATCGTTATTTGTTTATCTCATTATACTTGCAGTTCCAGATAATTATTATCCTGCCAAACAGATTACTTATTCTCTGCTGTCAGTTAGGCAAATCATTTCAGTGTTTCAGTGTTCACACTTCATCCTGATCAAGTTTAGAATTTCTTTATGTTCTCAGATTGAGGGATCATGTGAATGACAAGACAAAACTTCCTATCCTGATCTTTCCCGAGGGTAAGTGCTACAATGGCCAAATGGAGTTGCGTTGGTGTTGCCTTAGTTAGGTAGATTACATTGATCCTACACATGTTGGTGTGAGTGGGATCTGCAGGGAACTGCTAGAATGCATTACTATAATGAGTCACAGACAACTCCAGTCAATGTTTCTGGTTCCAGGAACCTGCATAAACAACACATCAGTCATGATGTTCAAAAAGGGAAGTTTCGAAATCGGTGCAACAATATACCCGGTGGCCATAAAGGTGAGGAACTTCTGTTCAGTTTCTCACTTCTCCGTTAATTGTAGTGTTGGGAAAAGACAGCACACATTTTGAGTTTCTTCGGTCAACTGTGGAACCACCTTCCCGTCTCAGTATGATCCCCAGTTTGGAGATGCCTTCTGGAACAGTGCCAAGTACAACATGGTGAGTTACCTGCTCCGAATGATGACCAGCTGGGCAATAGTCTGTGATGTCTGGTACCTGCCTGCCATGCACCAACAGGTGAATATAACACACACACACACACACACACAGACAAACACACACAGACACACAGACAGAGTAGCTGCCAGCCATGCCCTGAGCACCACTGACTTGTGTCTGTTTTCAGGAAGGGGAAGATGCTGTCCAGTTTGCCAACAGAGTCAAGTCAGCCATTGCACATCAAGGTGGTCTACTCGACCTTTGCTGGTAAGAGTGTCACTGCTGGTCACAGACTACACATGGTAGTGTCTCCTAGACAACATGCGTGTTTAAGACGTGTCTGCTTGGTTATAGGGACGGGGGCTTGAAGAGGGCCAAGGTGAAGGACACCTATAAAGAGCAGCAGCAGAAGATGTACAGCAACATGTTGGTCAGGGGTGAGGAGGACAGCAGCCATAACAGTGACAGACTTCCCCCACCATGAAGGGACCCTCTCATTCATTAGCAACCTACCCTGCAACAAGACCCGCAGGAGACAACAAGACCCACAGGAGACAACAAGACCCACAGGACACAAGACCCACAGGAGACAACAGGACCCACAGGAGACAACAGGACCCACAGGAGACAAAAGGACCGACAGGAGACAACAAGACCCACAGGAGACAACAAGACCCACAGGAGACAACAGGACCGACAGGAGACAACAAGACCCACAGGAGACAACAGGACCCGCAGGAGACAACAGGACCCGCAGGAGACAACAGGACCCGCAGGAGACAACAAGACCCACAGGAGACAACAAGACCCACAGGAGACAACAAGACCGACCCGGAGGAGACAACAAGACCCACAGGAGACAACAAGACCGACCCGGAGGAGACAACAAGACCCACAGGAGACAACAAGACCGACCCGGAGGAGACTACCATTTTTTTTTTGTTCTTTTTTGTTACGACAGGCAGTGGTCATATCACTTTTCTGTTTGATCACTGATCAAGCAGTCAACACATGTATTCACTTTGACAGCATATAGAAGGGGAGTTAGGCCTGTCAGAATGCTCTCCTCTAGGAGTTTAGAATCATTCAAGATTGCACTGACACTTACTGACAACAACTGGCCAGACTGACTTCACTGCTGGGACATTTATAGTCTGCAAACGTTCTGATAACAGATGGGACTGTAAAGGATGTGGCAGGTTTTGTTTCAGCTCCCAAGTTCTGAATGTCTGAACATGTGGCACGTTGTTATGCGATGGCTACCCGGTCATTTTGTGATTTTGGTATAGCTGTTCTTCATTTAATTCCAGTTGACCCACAATAGCTGTGTTTGGAAATAAACATTAGCCAACAACTGTTGCCTTTTGTAGTGGTGTTTTCATTAACAAGCTAAGCTTCCAGAACAAGCAAGTCAGAACAACACTGAGTTCGTGCATTGAAGTATTTTACTGTGACATCAGACATACACAGGTCATGAAGGAGAACAATACAGTTCGATCATTAACGCTATTATCTGGTGGATGACCCCAATGGACACGGTGTTAGGCAGCTTTGCAAGGACAGTCCGGAAAAGAATGAGCAGGTGTTATTGTAAGGACTTGAAGTGCCGTCCAGCATAATCACATCAAGTGACAGAGCAGGGTGTTGGTGTCCACGCTCCATATAAGTGCAGTCCTTAATGTCCGAAGTAGCTGTGGGTTTCTAAAGGACAGTACATGTTTTTGATTTTTTTAAGCTGTTTTCGTTGGTTTGTTTTCTTGAGGTGTTGCCTTCGCTGTTACTGTGTCCATTCTTCTGTTGCGCGTTAGGGTCTGCGGTCATACCTGGAACAGTCAAGCCACATGCATCTTAACGCTAGCAGATGAGGATAGACAAATGGCCTGCACCTAATGAAGGTACCTGATGAGGAAGTGTCTTGGTTCTCTTCGTCTAGACCTGCAAACTCTTGACTGCCGGCCTGTTATTAATTGAAATCAAATTGATTTAACAAGGTTAAAACCCTGGACAAAATCGGCCGTGTTGATTCCTTATAGCAGTTTAATTGAATCAGTGCTGTAATGTAAGGTTGATGACACTTACCCCTAAAATGTTGCAGTTGTGTTTTTTCTTTCTTGCAAGGCTTTCCATATACCTGTTATAAAAACATCAGCGCTGACTCACCTTAATGGATTATATTACAGAGTAAGTGTAACAGTGCTACTGGAGCTGACGGGCAGTACATCAAAGGTGCACAAATTGAAGAAAAACATGTGCAATGTGCTAGTGGAATTCTACCATTGTCTGAGGAAAAAGGATGACGAGAGATATACTAACATTGTTTTTAAAAAAAATGTAACAGAGCCAGTTTTGTTTCTGTCATCCCTATGATCAAAAACATGTTTTATTGGACAGCAATACAATGCAGGAAATAATAACAGTGAAATTGTTGAGGCTAAAGTTAAGATGCAGACGTTAAACATACGCAATTGTTTTAACGTTCAAAAAATGTTGAGTGAGTGTAGACAACGTTGCCGTCCAGAGAATTACACGTGAATAGGACTACCATTCAAATGTTTTAATGTCTTTACAACATAAATCAATATGTCGCTTTAACTAAACACGGATAGAGTTTTCACCCGTCCACCCACCTGCTGAGATAGGAATCACAGTGGCTGACTGGTTTTGCCTCTTTCTTTACCCCATCTGGGGTCCATGCAATAGATGTATCTACTCCCACATCTACTCTGCCTGCAGCTCCAGAAGATATAGGCATCTCTAATACAACAAACACATCTCACACTGCAAAAAAAAAAAAAAAAGCTTACAAACACTCAACTGAATGGACTTGGAAGGGAACAGCGTTTATCCCCAACCTTGGCTATCCAGCTCTGTATCTTGTTCCACCAGAAAAATGCGTTGGCTGTTAGGCAGCGGAGTTTTTACGAAAGGGTTTGTTATTGTATCCACGGCAACTGAGTCCATAATGACTGGAACTACATAGTCTCATTGCAGTGTGGCCCACCATGTGGACCTTATGTCTGAATGCCCCTAACAAATGACGTATAAATCAATGTCACAGGGTGATGGAATGAGATTGATGTGGTTGTGAGGTGTAGTCTGTCAGTCCTGGTCCCATACAGCTGTCAGAAACGAGTATTTACGTCTACAAAGATGACAACACTTTTATTACACTGTGGCACAATACGAATGGTAACTGTCCTGTATCTAAATGTAACCACAAACAGACATTTTACACACAGGCGTGGATTTTAATTTGTTCTTTGATGGGTTGGCACTGGCAGTATACAATCACAGAGGAGGTTCCAGCTCTGCTCTGTCGGGGGTCATGGGTCTTTAGGACTCCTCCTTCTCATCTCCGTGTGTGATGATGTAACAGAGTGACTTGTAGTCGATGTTGCCTGCCACATCAATTGGAGCCACAGAGAAGGCCTGGTCCACCTGACGAGTTCACCAGGCAAAGACAGAGAGGGAGAAGGCAAAAAATATTAGTGAATATTCACCGTACTGTCCATGAAGCACTGCTGAGTTGATCGTTTATTTCTCTCCCTATATGGTTTTCAACTGTGTGATTTAATTATCCTTCCGAAGAAAAAAGGTAAGTGAGAAATTACCAACCTCCTCGGCTGTAAATTTGTCTGCCTGGTTCATCAGTAATCGTCTGAACCTGAAAATAAATACAGGAATAATTCAAACCGTATGCCCACATTTGTCATTGCATATTTTAGCAATCTGACTATAGGTTCAAATTATACTGACTCTTCCTTGTTGACAAATCCAGTGGCGTTTGGGTCAAAGAGCTTGAATGCAGCGAGGATTGTGTCCTCAGGGTCTGTGCCTGTAGGCGGAGGGTTAGTTTATTATATCTGACAAGATAACGAGGAAGGAAAAACACAGCAGATGGGCTGGAGGAGTATGGAGATGGGCTCTCCGCAGTCAGAACTGTGGTACAGGGCTGCATTGGGGGGCATGTCTCCCTAAATTGACCTTTGTGTCCCCCTAAAATAAAATATGAAATAAAATACATTACAAATATTTTAAGTGATTACATAGTAATCAATATTGTTTTCAAATGAATATGGCCTGGTCACCAACTGATCCTCTGACTATTAACATCTTTGAAGGAGGGGGGACTCTTACACTCCTTACTGTTATTGTTTATTCAAGGCGGGAAACATAGAGAGACAGGTGAAGAGGAAAGATAGTGATTAAGGGTAGAGACAGATATTGAACCCTCGACTCCAGCAGCAAGGCAACTTAAATTTTAAAGGCATGGATGGATACGTAACATCATCATCATACACAAACCAAATAACCATCATCATACACAAACCAAATAGCCGGCAAACTAAAAAGGAAAGTAAGGTCGCTTGAGATATTTTGCACAAGCACATCGGCACTGAGCTCAGTGGTGAGCGTAGTAATATAATGGTGTTTTCGCCTGCTAGAGTTCATATTATTATCTCTATCATTTGATGAGTCATGGTACTGGAATACTGTATGGAAAGTTATGGTTGGCTGTTTGGTCCATGTGCTGGGTTGTCATACAATTCATTCATACATTTTAGATCGAAATCAGTGTCCACTCTGTGGATCATTGCCTGCTGACAGCTCTGCTTACCGTTGAGTTTCTCTCCAAACAGACTGAGGAACACAGTGAAATTGATTGGACCCTTTCCTTCGCTCAACATTTCATCCAGCTCCTCATCCTTAACGTTCAGCTTCCCTGGGACACAAACACAAAACTCAACACACACACAATAATATACATTGTCTGAGAGGAACTAACCAGTAAGATTGTTGTGTGGTTTCTTTTTGTATCCTGTATATATGGTTAATAAAAAGTTGAAAGCACACATTTGGAGATAGAGAATGTCTACATACCCAGCTGTGCATATGTTTCCTTTAGGTCCTGTTTTTTGATAACACCATCTCTGTCTTGATCAATACAGCCGAAAGCCTGCAGACACACACATGGTACAGCCGCTGTTAAGAACTCTGTCCACCCTAGAATGTTACTTTCATTGGAAAGTAAATTGAAAACTTTTAAGACCCTCAGACAGTGCGAGGGTATCTGTGTGTATCTACCTCCTTGAACTCCTGGATCTGGGACTGCTCAAACATGGAGAAGACATTGGAGCAGGTCTTCTGGGCACCCCTCTGTCGCCTGTTAGCAGCCTTCTTACTGGCCTGAGACAGCGGAAGGAAGGCAGGTTACACAGGATAATTTCACAGCTGTCACCAGGCCGTGAAGAGATCAGAACAGACAGGCAGACAAACTGAACAATGACATCAAAAGGTAATCATGACTACCATGTCTATTACGTGAGATAATTAAAGGGAGTGTTAAATGTATGTTGCATTGATTTTTACTGTAAATAATCCAAGATTTACTAAGTTCAACCAAGTTAAAATTTTAAAAAACACAAATTACTTTGTTAAAATGGTATTAGTAATTTAAAAAGTAGAATCATAAAAGTGTTATAGACTCTTTTAAAGGTGCACCCTTTAATCTCATAAGTATTAGAAACCTAAGACCAGGCTTTTAACCTCTAAATGGTCAAAACACTCCAGTATTGCATTACAACAATGAACAAAATTCCAGGTGTACTTGACAGCTAGGATTCAATAATGAGCAAAGTCAGATGATCATATTGGGTCATTGCTCCAATACTCACCATGTCTCTATGTGGTATAGCAGCTCTCTGTGTCCAGGACCAGGTGTGATGTTGGGTTGGGTTTATGTATGGCCCCTGTTATCTTCTGCCTTCCTATTATAGGACTGTAGTGGATGCCACAGTCCCTAAATGGCCATGTTCATCCTCGCTCTGTGGGGACGTGATAAGAACCCAAGGACCAGGATTCCACAGAGGTGGAATAGGGAGATAGAGTGAGCAGGGTGAGGTGGGAGAAGGGAGGTGGGGATAGATAGGGTGAGAGAGGGGACGTCGGGGTTATGAGAGGAAGTAGGGTATAGAGTTTTGTGGGTATTATGGGATGCTATGTGATCAGCCACGGCAGACATTCACATTGGGTGTTTGCCTTAGACAATGTGTGTTACTCACTTTACCCTTAATTTAAACTTTTAAGTTTCTTGTGACTCTAAACTTGTACGCTGTAAACATTTTATAGGCTTTAAATTTAATAATGTATGGCAAAACAACTAATTTTTTAATGATGACCCATAAATTACATGTTTGTTATAGCAACTTTATTTACAACAATCATGTTCACATTATAAAGCACATTCCCATTCTTGGATACAGTATACCTGATAGGAATAAAGATATTTTTCTAAAATGTTTCCACCAGATTTTTTCTCCTTTCTAAATTTGCGATTTCACATTGTACCAATACAACCCTGTCTCATCGCTGCAGCTCCCAATGGGCTCGGGGAGCAGAAGATTGAGACAAAAGGCCATTTTTCCACACTTCCAATGTGAATTCCAGGAAGTCAGTCAGATCATTGTGTGAGGATACGTTTATTCAGCTGATTATTCAGCTGATTATTCAGCTGATTAGCCTTGACAGCTGCCCATCTGTATTTAATTGAACAGCTAAACCACGATGAGACAAGAAAATCTCACTGCGGCCAATGGCAATGAAAGAACACTTTAGACCTGGAATGAAGTTCTTTAAGCTTATCACATTTACAATACTTATATTTTATAAATACACCAATAAAACTTCCCAAAAAGAGTAGTTGAAAGATACATGTACACCTTAATGAATTTTAAACGAACAATCCTACATATCTGAGGTATTCCTATCTACGTATTGTACGGACATTTGCAAAAAAAGTCATACATATGTTAGATGTTATATGTCAACCCTTCTTACATGAATATCATATTACTGTATTAATCAGGCTTCAAACACCTGAAATTAGTGGTAGCTGGAGAACATTGAAGGGTGCGGAACTTGCTGTGATACATCATATATATGAATTCTGGGACAGCAGTGAATATGCATCAGAGGCTTATCAGTTCAAAAACACATATCTTTAATACTGTACACTGGGAAAAGTTCTGATTTATTCTGCCTCGGTTGTTTGTGCTGTGGTTCTTCACCATCGAAAAGTGAGGCTTTACTCTGTGAGTGCTTCAGGCAGAGGTCAGAAGTGGGCGACTCTATTTGAAGAGAAATTTACTATAGGGTGTAAGAGTTCAACCTGGTTCTTTTAGGAAGAAGGCTGTTAGAACCCTCTCACTGAGTCAGCATGCACGCTGCCATCTTACAGGCTACTGCAGAGATAAGTGCCGCCCCTCGGCCACTCCCTTCCTCTGACTGGATGAAAGTGATGTCACAGTGAGGGGTGAGCTCCCGTACAACGTTGTGGAACCTATGCTGGAAACTGTGGAGGGAGATCAACATTTTATTTTTTTATTGGTAAAATAAAATATATTGGTGTTACAATTTGTTATTTATTTATGTAATTTTATCAGTAGAAATTGATATTTTCAGTAGATGTGACTAGCATAATTTGGTGACTTTCTTCCTTCCCGGAGTCCTTACCAGGGGTGGAGTTTGTAGACAGAGCCATCAACACCCACAGTGATCTTCAGCGCCTCCTGGCTGCGGCGTTCTCTCATGCGGTTTATGACGCCGGCTAGACCTGCCCCACACATGTGTGCTGCCCGCGTGGACACGCTCTCACATGCCAAGCGCACTATGTCACAATCAAGCTCTGAGGGCAACACGCCCAGCGTAGATAGGATGTTGTAGATCTGCTTTCTGTCTCCAGAGTCACTGAGAAACACACAGTGAGTGAACACATGCGTAGACTTACAAACCAGAACATGTGGGGAGGCAGGGTAGCCTAGTTATCAAAGCTGGTTGTAATTCGCGGCTGACAAGGTGAAAATCCCCCTTTCTCTACCCCCGTACAAAACAATTAATTCTAATTGCTATCAGGTCATTACTGTAAATAAGAATGCATACTGGCCTGGTAAAAAAAAAAAACTGAGAGATGATTCAGTATAATGTTTAGGAATAGTGCCTTAGACAGTTGTAATTTTAATTTTGTGGTTGTATTGTGACCCCTCACCTTTCTATCTGGGACACATAGCGCGTCTCAAAGGTACCGCGCGTCTTCAGCACGTCAGAGGCCTCTCCTTTAAATAACAGCTCTTCATTCACCAGCTTTACCAGCACCAGCCTCACCAGCTCACCCATATATTTCCCACTGATCAACTTCTCATAGCTACAGAGATGGAAGGGGAGGGAACAAAAGAGGGGGGAGAGGACGAGGAGAGAAAGAAGAGTGTAGAGGGCAGAGCGAGAGAAAGACAGAAAAATAGCTGCGCGTCACATAACACGTGAACTGACATCCCTGTAATCATCACTGGGAGTGAAGGAGGGAGACTGAAAAGGAGAGCGGTCTCTCCGTGTCTCTATCACCGTGGGGTGGAGAGAGCGATAAAGTGCTAGGATGAGTGCGGCTCAGCTAAGCGCTTGCCTGTGTGAAGGGGCTGTCAGAGCAGACGGTAAACAGCCATTAGCCTGGCTGACATTAGCTTGCGCTGGACATGAGCTAATCAATCTGACCCTGACGTATAGAGACTCATGGTTACTGCTGGGAAAACAACAGGGTTACCTAGCGACCACACATAGGCTGCAGGTTGGAGTCAGGTGAGCGTCAGAGGCAGGTGAGGTTAAGACAGAAACACGTGCATCTCTCTCAGAAACTCTTCAGGCTCGGCTACTTTGAGCTTCTAAGAATGGATACATTTAAACATCTGGCAATACTAAGGAAGTAAGTACAACGTTTCCCGGAGAAGAATCAAATTCTCAATCTGTTTGTATGATCAGTGGCGATTAGAACACCTGCTGTACATAAAAGGACCTAGTGAGGACAATGTGCTGAAAGAGACAGGACTCACAGTTGTTGCCCAGGGTTGAGGGAAGTTTCATCCACCACCCTGTCATACTCCAGTCTGAACTCCTCCAGCTCCCCGTTAGCTCCGAACGCCCCCCACTCAGTGTTCACACACATCCTTCCCTCCTCCCCCTCCACCAGCTCCACTGTCCGCATCTCCTCCATGTAGCATGCATTACACCCAGTACCTAAGGACAGGACCATGGACATATTACATTACGCATTGTTGTCTTTAAAAAGATGTAGAGAGATGGCAGGTGTGTGTGTGTGTGTGTGTGTGTGTGTGTATGTGCGCGTGTGCATGTGCATGCGCATGTCAATGGAGAACTGTCAAGGTTTTCTGCTACTTACTAGAAATCATAAGGATACAAATATGTATTAATATATTTATAATAATTTGGTATTTTACAGTTCTATTTAATCTTTTCAATCATTTTAATGGTATTCTGACTGAATGTCTTTAGTTAGGTACTTTGAGTGAAAAAGAGAAGATATAACACCAAAGAGAAAATAATATCCAATGAAAATGTTTTGTTGGTAGTTTGTGGTTAGAAAAATCAAGGCAGCTCAACCAACTATAGCATAAGCCCAAAATCTGGACAGATGGCATTTGCCATTCAATTGTATTAGAGCAAAATGTTGAATGAACCAAATTTGATTTGCAAAGGGTAGCACTGTGGAAAAATGTGACGTATAGCTATCAGTACATTAGTTTGACCCGACTTTTTTAACTTACTTCAAAAGCTTATCAGGTAGTGGCAGTGGCTCCAGCAGGTGTTTTCAAGCAGATTATATTGGCATTTTTTTTAACATCGCTCTTTTAAAAATGTACTTCCAACATAAGGTTGGTTTCAAATGATCGTCATCTGGGATCGTCATCTTTGTTTGCAGTTTGCTTGTTGTCAATGAAAATAGAATGTGACGATTTCACTTGTAAAATTACTTTCAAATAACACATGATTGAGGCTTACTGGCTTGTTATATCCAAAGAATGTACTGGAATGCCTTTTAAATGTGCTGTTTATTTAGCCTGGAAGATCTATTTAGTAAAATGTGTCCGGTTTTGGCCATGCAAACATAACACCTACCCCACTGCGCAAAGCACTCTGGACTGAGCAAATATCAACCCGCAAAACACTAAAGACTGAGCAAATATTGTCCATGACTAAATTCCCAAAAGCCAGCCTCTGGTGATGTCCCTGAGGTGCTACAATTGTGTCTGTTGAGTGGTGTCCAAAGCTCAGGTCAGGGTATGTGAGTGAAGTTGACTGCTTATTCGAAGCGTACATTCTTTTAGAGACTTGTAACAAACAACCTAATTACCTCTGCAATTATGTACTGTAGGTAGCCTAGAAGAAGGCCATCTAAGAACAAGCATTCAACCTTTCAACAGTATGTCAGGTTCCCAACCTTCTTCAGTTACTGTACCACCAACAAAATTTTGCTCTGCTTGAGGTACCCCTAAAGTACCCCTTCACCTCATGTAAATTTCACTAGTAAGCCCCAGGGGTCCTAGTACCCCTGGTTGAGAACCACTGTCTTAGACTATAGGTAAGTCTAGAGAACTGATGAAAGAAAATGATATATGCTGGGCAGAGAATGACTTGAGCTCATGGATGAATGTATGTAGCTAAACTGGGACAGGCCAGATGCCTACCTGTCAAACATGTCTTAAAGCAGTCTATGCCCTAGTGACACTACACATGCTCCATTCAGCTTCACTGAACCCACCGGGTCAGGCCTGTGTGATTCATTTATGAAGTCATCAAAAAGCATTGATTCTCCTGCATTAGCCTTATGATTCCGGGATTTCAGTTTGGGAGTCTTTTCTCTTTTTTGGAACCTTTTTTCCCCCCATATAAAGCCCACGTCCAACAGCAATGCTTTACCACTGGTTTGCTACCTTACCAACAATCATTCCAACTTCGCAACTGCGGTCCTCGTAGTAGCAAGATATCATGGTGGCGACTGTATCGTTCACCATGGCAACAACATCCATCTCAAAATCCTGAAGAGTAAAGAGAAGTATGATTACCACTCTGTTTAAATGAAATGTATTGTGTTCTTGTATGTATTGTGAATCTAGAAAGGACAATCCTACCCCTCTCCTCTTGATGGCGTCTCTCAGCAGCCCCACAACATTGTTGCCCTCAGCTCCAGATGCCTTGAACCCTTTGGTCCAGTTCAGTAGGATGCCCTGGAAGGAACACCATATTAAGTTTGTCAGTATATCTCAGTGGGTTCCCTATATCTGTGGATCCTGCACATCGACAAACCTTGTCTATGTCCTCGTGTCGAACTGGGAAGGAGAAGGTGAAGCCCAGAGGAAGCTTCTTGTGTTTGATGTGTTGTATGTTCAGGAAGTCTGATATGCACTCCGCAATGTAATCAAAGAGCTGCGAAGAGAGGGGAAGGAGAGACCAGGAGAAAGAGGGAGCGAGAGAGAGTGGTGTGTGGTGAGTCATGATGATTTATGGGAGACTCTATTGACACTGGTTAGTACAGTCCAGTTCTGAGTGGACACTTCTAAGTACCCTGCCCTCTCCTCACCATTTCAGCCGTACCGGTCATGGCGTCCTCAGGGATGGAGTACATTTGGTGTTTGGTCTCCACCTTCCACCCTCTCTCCTCATCTTCCCCCACCTTCACCAACATCACACGGAAATTAGTGCCACCTAGGTCCAGGGCCAGGAAATCACCCACCTCTGACAGCACAAAATAGAGCACTGTCAAATAGGATCCCACACTGACACACACATACACTCGAAATTAATTTCAGCCTAGTTTCTTCAAGATGACATCACCTATGAATAAATAATGTTTTTAGCGTTTGGGTGAACGCCACAGTGAATGTTTAATTGCAGTATAATTATGAGGAGGCTCTAAATTCTCTTTGATGTGATACCTTAGAAATAGCTGGTTGGATTTAGAGCAATTTCATGCAAATTAATCAACGCCTACATATAGAGTGCCAGTCAAAGGTTTGGACACACCAACCCATTCAAGTGAACAGGTAACTGTGTCCAAACTTTTGACTGATACTGTATGTAAATTACGTGCAAATTAGTTATTTTGAAATGCCATTATGCGATAATGTGTCCTTCCCATGACAGATGACTATGCAGAGCTCAAGGAGCTGGCCCACCAGCCCCTGGGAGAACCACAGTGCTAGAAGCCGGCTAAGTCTGAGTGCCTTTAATATTATGATTTCTCTTATGGTTTGTTTTTCAGCTGTCATATTAATAAAATGCTCTCGGGCCTCCCAACTGCAGCCAGCCTCCATGTCCTTGCTCTGCCCCGCCATAGTATATAAATACAGACACCAGTTGTTAGACATTCACATTGTGATTTCAGAAGAAAGCATTGAATGAATTCCTCTACCTGATCCCTCAGGGGTGGAGCAGACATAAGTGGGCAACATTTTGACGCTGGCCTCCTGGTGCGTCTCAACACGCAGTCCCCGGTCCATCTCACTCATCATCCTCTTCATCACCTCTTTCAACTGCTCCTTCTTCAGCCTGAACTCCGACAGGATCTGTTCCACCTAGGGAGAAATGGAAGGCCAAAAAACAGCCAGATCAGGCCCTGCAAATTCACATCAATATTAAATCTATACCTTTAGAATATAATATAACTAAATTAGCTCTCCAAAAGACCTTTAGGTGTGGCATTTATCAAGCTCAGTGACACTACAGATGTACGTGACAGAATTCAAAGCCCATCTGCTAAAATAAACATTGAAAACAGGTCTTTAATGTCAAAAAGTAAAATGTCACCACCAAGATATACAGAATTTCAATCAGGAATTTCATGAAGAAAAAACATCTTACTGATAACTTCTAAAACAACAACATGGAGCAGTCTGTGTGTGAAGACAATATTCATCAAGAGTAGATCAACTCAAATAACTCAACACAAAAAAATATAATTTAGAGGTTTAGTGCAGCCAGTAGCCTACAGCATCTAACCAGAAACCAAAGGGTTGCTAGCTGAAATCTCTGAGTTGGTAAATCTCTGAGCTAGAGGTGAAAAAGCTAATGCTTTGTCATTGAGCAAGGCAGTTAACTGTAATTACTTTGTACAACATTGTTGGAAATAAGAATGTATTCTCAGTCAATTTAACTGGAAAAAAGTGTTAAAAATAAAATATCAGACTCCGAAGTTCAGACTCTTCAAAAATGCGTGCCTTACCATGACGGCTGTCTCTAGCACAGGACTGAGACCATGAGACACCTTCATCTGGCCCATGTAGGAGCTGACACACGGCATCTTGTCTGTAGTGTTGTAAATCGCTCTGGGTGGTAATTATGTGTCTGGAGTGACTGAGTTTAAGCATAAATGCAGAGCCGGTGGACTATAATTTGAAGTTGAATGAGGACCTCAGCTGTTTTTATGCTCTGGTAAAGTGGGCTGGCAGGAGAACATGGTGGCCTCTGTACTCAAACAAATGCCCAAGCCCAAACCCCTCATCCCTTTTGAAGAAGGACATATGATAGGATGATTTAGTTAATCCAAAATCACCAGATTTCATTGAGTCACTCAGCATAAGCTCTTATTCAGAGCGACTTATAGTAGTAAATGAGTACATTTTCAAACTTTTCGCTATGGCCCCCTATGGGAGCCACAGGCCTGAATCAGTCAGTGCACAATATCAGTCAGTGCACTATATCAGTCAGCGCACTATATCAGTCCGTGCACTATATCAGTCAGAGCACTGATACAGTGCACTATATCAGTCAGTGCACTATATCAGTCAGCGCACTATATCAGTCAGCGCACTATATCAGTCAGCGCACTATATGAATCAGTACACTATATCAGTCAGCGCACTATATCAGTCAGTGCGCTATATCAGTCAGTGCACTATATCATGTGAATTATCATCACAGGACAGGGTGAGTAGTGACCATATTTGTTACATGTAATGACCTAAACGCTAGCAATCAAAATGAACCACATCAAAAGTAAATTAAAATATGACGCAGGACTAACTACTGTTGCTATTAAACATCAGTCTATTACAGCAGTCCGCTCTGTATCTACAGTAAGGGATGGGCTCAATGACCTGCTTCCTCAAATTGGTTGTTAATAAGAACATATTTTGACCTAGAAAAATTTAGAAAATGTGACAATGGCGTGACCTATGTCACTGACAGGGGTGGTTGTTAAGAGATTGATATTGAATAATGAAGTCATTGTTTAACTACATCAAGAATGCATCTAAATTTAGAACACAGCAAAGTTGAACGACCCATAAAATCAATACTGATGTGTTCTAGGCAAAGGTCTCCTGTGCTTATCAACCAAAAGGTTTAATTTTAGAGCGACTGTGCTCTGTTAAAAACGCTACAGAAATAGAAAGTGACCCTTTCCTCATTCCCCTGACCTCCTGATTTCAGTAAACGTAACAGAAACGTTGAATAACATGCTGACTCACTGGATCAACTACAACTCGCCTTGTCAGGAGAATAATAAGAGATCTGACCAAACAGTCCATTCTTCTCTTTATTCTCTAACAATATCTTGTGTTTTAATACATTTTACTCTGCAATTAATTAAAACTAGCATATGCTCAAAGGTTATTACATTTTTAAATTGGTGTGGAATCTACATGTGTTTGAATAACCCCTGAATGCATATCTGGAATAGCAACCAAAATCGAACAACAGTAGATGGCTTCAACTTATAACCCTGGTATGCGATGTTAATTTGACCAACTACTTTAAACTGTTTTGGGAATCCATAATTTAGTTTTATTTAAACAGCCATTAAAAACTTTGTCTAACTTATCATATTCTGTAATGCTCCAAGGGATTTATTTATCAAGTGCACAAAAACACTCCAAACTTTGCATGTGCCATTTTTCCTGCAAAAATATCAATATCAAAATATCAATAATCAATATTTATAAATGTTAAACTTGATGAAAAAGTATGTGTAAACCCAGTGGCGTCGTTAGCCCTGGGCTAAGCCCCGAATGTATTGTGATCCTAGCGACGCCTCTGTGTATACCTCAAAGAACACAAATCTAGTGGTTGAAGAACTGTATTAATTCTTTTGAGGATATTGAGTGGTTTGATCCATGAGAACTGTAATAATGGTCATGAAAACATTCAAATTCATTGATAGAACGCACACATTTATCATTGGTAAAGAAATTTTATAGCAGCACAACCCAATGTTGTAGTTTTTTTTTAGAATACCGTCATTATGTAGGCCAAATTATAGTCATAATGCAAGAAATGTTTGTTATAGATCTGTAGACTATAGGTCTACAGTGCCTTAGATTAGATTCAACTTTATTGTCACTGAACAAGTACAGGTACAGTACAACCAAATGCAGTACAGTAGAACTAAATGTATTAAATTAAATACATTTATAATTTATTACATTTTAGATTTTCTTGTCATCAATATACAACCCTGTTTCCAAAGTTGGGATGCTGCGTAAAATGCAAATAAAAACAGAATGCAATGATGTGCAAATAATTTAAACCCTATATTTAATAGAAAATACTACAAAAACAACTTATCAAATGTTGAAACTGAGACATTTTATTGTTTCTTGAAAAATATATGCCCACTTTGAATTTGATGCCAGCAACATATTTCAAAAAAAGTTGGGACAGAGGCAGGAAAAGACTGGAAAAGTTGTGTAATGCTAAAAAACTAAACCTGGAGGAATATTACACAACTACTTAGGTCAATTGGCAACTGGTCTGTAACATGATTGGCTATTAAAAGATCATTCCAGAGAGGATGGGTCTGTCAGAAGTGAGGATGGGGAGGGGTTCACCACTCTGTAAAAGACTGCGCAGGCAAATAGTGCAGAGTTTGGGGATCTCATCATCTATGGTGCATAATATCATTAAAAGATTCAGAGAATCTGGAGAAATCTTTGTATGCAAGGTACAAGGCCAAAAACCAATATTGGATATCTGTGGTCTTCAGGCTCTCAGGCGGGACTGCATTAAAAACAGACACAATTCTGTAGTGGAAATCACTGCATGGGCTCAGGAACACTTCAGAAAACCATTGTCTGTGAACACAGTACGTCGCTGCATCCACAAATGCAAGTTAAAACTCTACCAAGCAGAGAAGGAACCACATATAAACAAGATCCAGAACTGCCGCTGCCTTCTCTGGGCCCGAGCTCATTTAAGATGGGCGAAGTGGAAAACTGTCCTGTGGTCTGACAAATCAAAATTTGAAATTATTTTTGGGAATCATGGACGCTGCATCCTCCAGGCTAAAGAGGAGAGGGACCATCCAGCTTGTTATCAGTGCACAGTTCAAAAGCCAGCATCTATGATGGTATGGGAGTGCATTAGTGCACATGGCATTGGTGACTTGCGCATTTGTGAGGGCACCATTAATGCTGAACAATATATACAGGTTTTGGAGCAACATATGCTGCCAACCAGATTATGTCTTTATCAGGAAAGGCCTTACTTATTTTAGCAAAACAATGCCAAACCACATTCCGGATGTATTACAACAGCATGGCCCTGTTTTAAAATAGTCTGGGTGCTAAATTGGCCTGCCCGCAGTCCAGACCTGTCACCCATGGAAAACATTTGGCGTATTATGAAATTAAAAATGCGACAAAGGGGACCCCGAAATGTTGAGCAGCTGAAATCCTATATCAAGCAAGAATGGGAAAACATTTCACTTTCAAAACTACAGCAATTGTTCTCCTCAGTTCCCAAATGCTTGCAGATTATTGTTAAAAGAAGAGGTGATGGAACACAGTGGTAAACATGCCTGTCTTTGAGAGAATGCCAAGGTGAAAGTATTTTTTATAGGAGAATCACTCTCCTCCCACAATAGGAGTTGAACTTTGGTGGCCACTTGTGTGCATTAAGCCAAGTGTTAACACTGCACCATAACTCCATACACCATTGTGAAGGTTGACGGGACATTGTGAGGGATGGCTCCAAATTTTTTTTGGGGGATACATTTAGAAATGTTGTTTGACAGATAGCAATTGTATTCATTTCATTCATTATATGCAAATGACTTGTTCATTTCAAACGTGTTTATGCTAGATAAGTATTGAAAAATAAAGAAGGGCCTTCTCAACTAAGATAATTTTTAAATTTGACATCCTTTTGAGGGTGGAGCAACTGGCCGTTCAGGTTTGTGGGGTTGGTAAGTAAATGTGGTTGACTTGGCTTATCTCGTTCTAGCGACTCCTTGTGGTTGCTTGGGCACCAGTGCTCTCAGTCGAGGTAGAATGCCTGAGAGTGTGTTCCTTCAAGCACATAAGTGTTCCTACATAAACTTCCTGGTTGAGCAAACAGGGTGATGACATCCAGAATGGATTCAGATATGCTTCAGAAGACATATCTCGACATCGGCAGGGCCTTAATCAAAAATTGAATATCACAAATTTGGAGGAAACATCGGTGGAAAAAACGTCACTATCTTACTCCATTATACAGCTGTTACATTTACCTGAACTGTATTTATGACATTTTAGTAGTTTGTGTGTTCCAGTAAGGGAGATAGAGACGGAAAACAAGAGAAACACACTCATGCTGCTGTTTGATTATCCATCCGTTGTATTTGTGTCAGGCTACAGTAGTCCTTTAACAGATGGAACTTGAATGTGTGACAAATGTTTCTTAATAGCTGGTTATGCTGACTAACTTTACTCAGTTAGAAATGCTTGCTGAGTAGACCTTCTGAATGAGGACAACCGGCCTCACCTCTCAGACAAGACTACTGACTAAATCACCCGCTTACTCTTTCTGACACTGTCCACATCCAGCAAAAAGAACTAACATCCTTCTTCATGACAAAAACAAAAGGAAAATAAACATATTACTGATCATAGATCTACATAATGGAACTTTTAGAACGTTCTGTAATATAAGTAATTATCATATCAACTTTTTCAGATAACATGTTTCACACTTCTGCAGTAATGTGTAACTACGCTGCCAAAACAAAGTTTGATAGAGGAATATGGGTTTGTTCTGTTACTGGAGCAGATTTCTGAGACGTTCTGAGTAGGGCGTTTTAAGGGGTCCCTCAGGAAACTCCATTAAATGTTTTAGATTATCGCAGTGGCAATAATTCATTTGAAGCAATTAGATGACGTGTGTTGTTTTTGTTTACCTTCTCCATCGTATTAGGATCCGTATCATACATGTTCTGCTGGTCATGGGTGCTGTCTGCTGTGGAACAGTAAACGTGTTGTCCAGACGGGCTACAAGAGCAGGTTAAAGCGTAATGGTTTGTCCTAAAGGTGCTACATAAAAAACGGAGAGACCATGAAGGTTAATATTAAAAATAAATGAATGATCTTCATAATTAAATGAATGAATTAAGAAAAATAAAATATGCTTATTAAGGCCTATCAAACGTAAGTCGTTATTTCCAAGTTTCTGCGTAGCCAACAATATTTCTGATCCTAGGTTAGTTATTCCTTAACATGAATAGTATTTCAGATAAAGTGTACAGTCAAAAGTATTTCAATTAAAAATACACATTCAAATAAGAGTTACGTTATAAATTTGTGCGCTTTTGCAGTTCATGTCTCATCCAATGCCGCAGTCAATATGTCCAATCAAAACCGGCACTGGCTAGAAACAAACTATCCAACGTTAGATTATATCATGTCCTTCTCACCATGGTCCTCAGATCCAAAAATGTAGGAGTTACATTCAAATGATCTCTGTCCAAGTAACGTAAATATGTATCCACAAAAGAAAGTGTTTATTGGTTTGTCATTTGAAAAAAAGTCACGGATACAGCTGTGAAGCTGTAGGTCTACATCTCATTGACTAGACTGCAATTTATTTCTATATCTATGGCAAGCAGAACTATCTTATTCAAGAGGGAAAAAAACACCCCTCGTCTTAACACAACCTTCCCGTCAGCAGATGCTCACAATAGCTTATCTACATGCCCAACATTTTCAATTCGTTGCCGTGGAAATCAATTTATCTGCACACTTCTGGTATGGAAAACACTTAGCACTGAGTTAAGTGGCCAGGAGGAAATTGTTAAATGGAGCAAAATTACTTAGGAAAACAAAGGAACGAGGGTGGTGAGAAATCTGAAATGACAGTAGGTGTAGGCTAGCTCTATATCGGGCCAATATACTCATGACTCATGACATATACTATGTTGATATTGTACGGTAGGATCTACAGAAAAAAATCTAAATAAAAACGTAACAACATTAGGTCTCATTACATAGTCAATTTTATTAATATAATTTTTCTTGCCTTTATTTAAACAGGGAAATTATGCTCTCTTTTACAGTTGAACCCTGTATTACAGAAAAGATATAAAAAAGAAAACAGTTAAAAAGCAATGAAACACATGGAATGGAGGCACACACATTAAGAAAAGCTATCACAATTCAAAGTAAAAAGGTCTTGTATCAGACTTTTCAACTGCCTTATAGGCTTAACTCGGTAAAGCATTCCATAAACATGGGGCACAGTAGTCAAAAGCTTTTGAAGTTTCTGCAAGAAATATACAATATATACAAACATCAACCAGTGTCTGGTCCTTCTAGATGTCAGGGAGTCCCTGCCAATTAAAGTGTATACGAGTCAATGTTGTTTACAAAAGTTTACACCGGTAATAAAGTGGAGAGTTGTTTCAGGCCTGAAGCGGAAGCATGTATATACAGAACGTCACAATAATCTAACACTGACCTGAAGGTGCATTGCACACCTTCATTTCTACGCTGGGATTACAGGTTTTATTCGTTTTTTTACGGAACCCAGTCCTAACCTTTAAGTTTACCAGTTCTGAAATGTGTTGTTAATGGAGGGCCAGCTGTACACAGGATAGTGTCATCAGTGTAAAGGTGAAAACGTAATAAATAAATATACACAAAGAATATTGTGGGTGCAAGAATAAATCCTTTCGAAACATCCAGAAAAAATAAAACACTGTGCGGCTCATGATGGCCAGTTAAAAGTATGTTGATTAAGCGTTAAACATAGATTTTTTTGTCACTCCCAAAAGCTTGCTCTGGAGGACATGTCTTCAGTGGAAAGGGTCTTCAGGGGAAAGGGTCTTCAGGGGAAAGGGCTCACAGTGCTGGCAGCAGGAGTGGGTTGGGCAGATTCACAATTTAACACTTCTGGTAGTGACCGTTATCATATTTGTCAGTAGTGACTGTGTTATCATATTTGTCAGTAGTGACTGTATTATCATATTTGTCAGTAGTGACTGTGTTATC
>JACXGI010012586.1:0-22442 GCA_016801175.1 Esox masquinongy | reverse complement strand
TGGCACCAGGTGTCTTCAATATTGAACCTATTCACAATATTCTAATTTTCTGAGATACTGAATTTGGGGTTTTCATTAGTTGTCAGTTATAATCATAAAAATTAAAAGAAATAAACACTTGAAATATATCAGTCTGTGTGGAATGAATGTATACATTATACAAGTTTCACTTTTTGAATGGAATTACTGAAATAAATCAGCTTTTTGATGATATTCTAATTTTATGACCAGCACCTGTAGATGATTAAGTGATACGTATGATGAGGTGTTAGATGATGAAAAGATATGGATGATAAGATGATATGGGTGATACGGTGAAATGTATGATGAGGTGATAAGGATGATGAGGTGATATAGATGATAAGGTGATATGTATGATGAGGTGATATGGATGTTGAGAGGATACAGATGATGAGATCATTTGGAGGATGAGGAAGGCATTGTGGCGCGTGGAATGGGCGATAACTGTAGTCATTGCCAACGACAATATTTATTTTACAAGTACAAACATTGGTTTGTGTGTGCATGTGTGGGTGTGTGTGTCCTAGAGAAAAGAAGAAAGAGACATACATGGGGACAGAGGGCAGGAGAGAATAAGGGGAAAGAGAGAGCATTAGCTATCCAGACAGAGAGGGAGAACAAATGGTAGTGTCACATATATATAATTCCCATTAAAGCAATGCAGAGATTTACAGAGACCTCTTCATTAAGGGCGACAGTTGTGACGGCTGTAGCGTGACAGCGAAGGTCCCAGAAGGCTTTACCATCTCCGGTCTCCTGAGTGTCTGGCAGCTCCCTGTCTGTCTGTGGCTTAGTCTGTCCTCAATCCCCCTTTTATCCAATGCAATACAAGACCATGCACCATCGTGTCGGGATTGATGAGCCACCGGGCTCGTAATCCCAATAAATAATCATTTGTTATCTAGCACTTTTCTAGACACCCTAAGCGCTTTATATAATAAAGGCAGGCTCAGTGTGTTGCACCCACTTGGCCAGGGGCTAGATATACTTTAGATGGACGCCACAAATGCTTTAGAATGAGGTGAAGACATGAGGAGTGAAATACACTAGTCTGGAATTGGAGGTTTGGATGTTTAGGTGTTCCTGATGGAAACGGCCCCAGGTTGGGGTTTATGCCATAACACCAGGGTGTCTTCTACTGGCTCGCCAACACACCAATCCAGGGACTGACCAGAAACAGTCATGCTACTTCAAAGTAGCTTCATAGTTGATATATGAGTGCATTTATATTTTTGTTACACTTTTTAATCTTACCATGGAGCCCATTGCAGAAGCTCTGTGGACCTAAGTTTAAGAACTACTGTGCTAGAGGATTTAAAGGATGGGTTCTGCCAGAATGGATAGAACTGATATCTGACACATATGTGACCCATTTGTGGTTCTTTCAGAGTGATTTATTTGAATCCTGACAACCCGGGGTGGTGGCGGGGTCATAGGAGCTAAACAATTGGAAATACAGTGAATCAGATGAGAAATTAGCATTCCATTTAACTCTCCAGGGAAAGGGAGAGGCACCAAAACAGACAGAATCTGATGGAATACATTTCCATGAATTTATCTGTGCTGTGTCTCTAATTAGTTCACTGGTGGAATCTTTCATTCTGTCCAAGTCTCCATTTAATTGGTTCAACTGTTTCTGATTGCCCCTGCACATTTGATGTCTACACTGATAGGGATTAATTTCACGTTTAGTTGAAGTTAATCATCTCTTACTCTTTCTTTCAAATTATTTATTATTTTTACCTCAAATGAACTCACTAACACTGTAACGCATGAACAAAGGTGGACAATTAAGGAATGTTCAGTTATAGATGGACTCTCAGAATGGCCTGGATGATTAGGGTTTTTCCCCATTGCCATTTTGATTCCAGAAATCCATTATGTAGTACTGTGAGATGCATGCATCTAAGGGATCGTTCTACATTACTGTCGGCTACAGGCTAATGTCATACAGTAATGGGAATCTGAGGTTTACACACATCTATAGCCTTTTTTATGTCTCACACACATTTATCTGGTTGAAAGCTAGGCTGTATTCCTTCATTGAATTGTGTCTTTCTCCTTTATTTTGTTTTTTATGAGATCCATCATCTTGTCTGCTCCGAGTACTTTGACCCCAGGCCTGGTTAAGGTGGACATCTTATCTGCTCCCAGTACTTTGATCCCAGGCCTGGTTAAGGTGGACATCTTGTCTGCTCCCAGTACTTTGACCCCAGGCCTGGTTAAGGTGGACATCTTGTCTCCTCCCAGTACTTTGACCCCAGGCCTGGTTAAGGTGGACATCTTGTCTGCTCCCAGTACTTTGACCCCAGGCCTGGTTAAGTCAAGTAGTAAAAGTCAGGAAGAGACTCATTCAACATGAATATTCTCTTAGCTACCTAAGGCCACAGATGATCTATTGGGTAAACAAAGGTTCAGATAGTTGTGACTGCAGAACAATGCCCTTTAAATGATAGTAGCAGTACTAAAGCTAGCCTAAGGTAGCACTTCCACAGCATGAGTGAGAGTCTGAGGAGAGGCAACAGTGATGCTAATATTGAATTACATCACAGTATGTACATCTCCAGTTCCCATTATTGTATGACATTAGCCTGTAGCTGACTGTAACACTGAATGATCTCTTAGGACTATGATGCTCAAAGTAGCTTCATAGTTTCAATGACTACTGAGTACAGTTCTAAGATTTAACCGTGAGCACTTCTCTAGAGTGCAAGTGGCCTTAGAAGATGAGCATGGGCCCACTGAAGTCAGTTACGACACCGAGCTTCAGTCAGTTGAAGACCAAGGTGGGGCCACAGATGACCCTCCCCCTGACAGTTTGTGCAGACATTCATCCATTGTGCAAACCCACAGTCAGCCTTCCAGGTAGCCTATTCTCAGACAATCCCATAGATTACAAAACTGTTTGTGGAGGAGCTGACGTGATTGCACTTTGTATGCAGGCTAGTGAAGCCGATTAGTCATACAGCCAAATTCTCTAAAATGACAGTGGTACTGAACATTAAATTCTCAGCTGTGGTGGACAATCCAGCGGTCTGCATGACAATTCTACACTCTCTGAGAACATCTGTGACATTGTGTTGTGTGATGATATTTTAGGGTGACCTTATTTCGTCCCCTGCACAAGGTGAACCTGTCAAATGATCATGCTGTTTAAACAGGTTCTTGATATGTCACACCTGTCAGGTAGATGGATTGTATTGGCAAAGGAGAAATTATCACTAACAGGTCAGTCCCTGACCCCAAAGGTATCCCATCTATTTTTAATCCTATTAGGATTTTCTAACAAGAAAGAAGCCATCATTAGCACTCCATTCAAACACCTCAATTGAGCCGACTCAAGGGATTCCCAGGACTCGGGTGCCTCTTCATTTATTCAATGTATCGATATGAAGTGTTCATTAACAGACTCTAAGAATGTGACATGTGGTCTCAGGTGGCCTTAAAGTGGAATTCTAAGGAGCTAGAAGCAGAGACAGCATGACATGTGAAAGCTTTCTTTCTCTTGGAGCCATTAAACCAACGTGTCATCGACACACAGGGTGGCTTTGATGTTCCGTTGAAAAGAGCACACTGCATGCCAGGCTGTGGGATCTGTGAATGCGGAACCAGGGCATGTGGAAATGTTGTTCATTTTAATTAAAATGTTCTTCCTTTCTAATTTCGTCATGTCCAATTTGCTATAACGGCCCTGCCTCATCTCTGCAACACCCAGGAGTTCAGGATATGTGTCCTCCAATTTAACCAAGCCGTCAGTTTTACTGATTTGCCGGTACATGCAAGTTTGGAGGAGGCCACATTATCTGGCCAACAACCACGATTGAGATTGCATGTGTCTGACCTCCCACAAGGGCTTGCTAAAGCAAGTTACCCCTGGCTAACATTCCAACCATCTGGTGCTGAGCCAATTGGCACTGCCTTTTATGCGACATCGGCACACTGACAGTATGCCTCAACCAGGATTTGAACTCTTGGCCTCAATGACGCAGCTATACTGTAAGGCAGTGACTAATATCACTACGCAACCTATATTATCAAACAGAAAAAGTCTGTTTGATTCCACGGAGCGAATCCCTTAACTGTCAAACACTTCAGTACAAACAGAAACATTGGTATCTATGGAGTCCCATGTTTACACAGGGGAAGTACTATTGTATGTTGCCAGTCCCTTTTTTTATTCTGCAACTTTCCTCAACTATTATGTGAATCACCACATATTGCTTACTTCATAATATTATTTCAAGGATGCTGTAAGTGTGCAATTATACTCTACATGTCTTAAACCACATGCAGATTTTCAGATTTTATTTGTAGTTGTTGCCAATTATGATTGTATTTTATTTGTAGTATTGTATTTGTACCCCCATTATGATTGTATTTGGACCCCCATTATGATTGTATTTGGACCCCCATTAGGGTGGTATTTGGACCCCCATTAGCATTGTATTTGTACCCTCATTGGGATTGTATTTGGACCCCCATTAAGGTTGTATTTGGACCCCCAATAGGATTGTATTTTGACTCACATTAGGATTGTATTTGGACCTCCAGTAGGATTGTATTTGGACCCCCATTAGGATTGTATTTGGATCCCCATTAGGATTGTATTTGGGCTCACATTGGGATTGTATCAGGACCCCATTAGGATTGTATTTGGGCTCACATTGGGATTGTATCAGGACCCCATTAGCTAACCCTTGAAGCAGCAGCTACCCTTCCTGAGGTCAACAAAACATCAAACATATTTAATAAAGATATCAAACATGAACTAATACAGACATTAAAGGACATACAAAAGAACATTAATAGACAAGTACATTACAAAGATAACATTCAAAATTCTAATCTAACCCTTTCGTCACTGTAACAATTGTTTTTTGTCTGAGCTGGTCTTGAATTCCTAATATGTCACAGCACTGTACAGAAATCATCCTATTATTTATCCCGTAATTTACATTGTCCTTGGTTCTCCAGTTGATGTCATCACTATGTCATCATTATACCGTCACTAGCCCTAACCTAAATGTGGGTGGAGTCTCAACCCAAGTAGAGCTTTTCATGGAACGAATGGGGAGTTGATCTATTCAGTTGCATAACAGGTAGGGAGCCAAAACATACAGGAGCTTCACCTCAAGTCCTTAGTTCTCTTTTTCATAGTTTCTTATTTCCCTCAGTTATGAAACAACTCTGATTAGATGAAAAGAGTAATCATCACATAATGGGGATTATAGTCAGTCAGTCACACTCATCCGAGCTGCCTCAGTGCTTTGATTGATATGGCTGCGATAAAATGCCCTACTGCCCACACCTGATCACAGAAAGATTAAGTACTGCACACAACACATCTAAATTAGCCATTATGTCTCCTGTTTGAATTGATTGAGCGAATGGGAAGGACGACAGTGATTGCTCGTGGAAAATAGATTGATCTGGCAGGTAGTGAGTGAGTGTGGGAGGGATGTGTAGGAAAGTTAAGAGAAGGGTATCATGTTCAAACAGAGAAATGTTTTATTCAAAAGCCAGTTGCCGGTCGACAAATGAAGTAATTTCATTTTCACGCATGATCTCCATCCCCACAGACCAGGAAAATAAGAGGGGGAGAGAGGATTTCTTTTTTCCCATTTCAGTGTGATTACTCCTCCGACTTGTAACCGTGGAGATGGTTCAATCCCCTCGGAGAAAAAAAGAATTATCTAAACTGAAAAACACAGACCAACCCCCAGCACACACAAAAAAAACATGTAGAAATGTAAAGAAAAATGTGTAGACTTTCTACCACTTAGAAGTAAATTAAATTGTATGCCTAATCTGTAATATGCCATCTTACCTCCTGCTGTACCAGTCTGCTGTCACAACGCATTATCACCCACAGACACATCTTTTAGTACACGCTCATCACTTTAGCTCCAACTCATTTTGTAAAACGTTCTGTGAACTTGGTTCTCCAAGGGCCACTCTTAGTAACGTAGTGTTAGCCTCATTACAGCAGATGTAGCAATAGCTCGTGGTACATCTTCTTTAGGATCATGCATATAATAATTCTCCCTGTGAACCACTCTCGACAGTTTTCGATTGTGACAACCCTGGTGCCTTGGGTGTCTAATTCAATCCAAACAGCTAATTCAATCCAAATCACCAACAACATGGTGAGGCTACCCTTTTCTGAGTTGTGTTCAGCGTCTCGTTACATGTCATTATTCCTCCCTCTGATAGATCCGCTCAGACCAAGACCAGGAGAAAGGAATCCGCTACAGCATCACTGGTGCAGGAGCAGACCAGCCTCCAAGTGATGTGTACAACATCGACCCTGTTCATGGCAAGATGTTTGTCACCAGACCTCTGGACAGAGAGGAGAGGGCTTCTTACCACGTGAGTCCCCTCATACGTCTGTCTGCCTGCCTGTCTGTCTGTCTGTGAAAGGTATCTGTCATAATTCAGCCCAAGTGATACAGTGAGAAAACAGTGAGGATTATCTGATCGGGGGTACAGCCTCTTGTGTGCTTTACATGGCAGCCTTGTTTCTGCCAGACATTCCTTTCTGACTTATGTGAGGAGTGTGAAATGAAAGACGCGAAGGATTAGACGTCGATCTCCGCAGCCACTCAAGCTGTCGATTGGAGTAGATAGACGTTTTCCATCAGTGGCTCGAAGAGAAGCGTGTTGTCTTCCACTGCTAATGAGCGTGGCGTTCTTGTGGGTGTTGTGTTTGTGTTGTACTCAGGGAAAACATGACACTGTGGGGTGGCCCTCTCTTTGTCTACAGCTGCCTGTTTACCCCCATTGGACTGGAGCGTGCTCCCCATGAACTCTGCAGCTGCACGTCCCCTCCTAGACATTTTCACACTCAGCAGATGTCTGCCTGGTACTCCACACACAGGCGTGTTAACAACAGTGCCACTGTTAATACAAATGGGATAATATTACATATGTAGAACAGCTAATTGAGCATTTGTTTTGCGTCCCGAAAACAGAAATGGCTGTTGTTAAAAACACTTAAACTGAGTAGTTCTCCATAAAACAGAGATTAGCAACCAGCTTTTGAAGATCTTGCCATTGAGTCTAATGACCTTCCCGCTCTTGGCAGACCACTCTCTGTCTCCTTGGGACTGAGTCATCCGTCTCTCAGTGTTCCTGCTGGTCTCTTTAGTTCCAGATGACGTCCTGTCTATCAGTCCTCCTGCAGTATCAGTCTTTATTTCAGAGCCTGCCATCCTGTGGAGGATGAGATGGCGGATGACTGGTCTGGGGTTTTTATGAGCTGAGGGATGTTTGTGATCCTGCACCTCCGGCCATGTTTAGGGTCAGTAAGTCATAGGTCATTTGTTGCACATTAAGACCTAGTGAACTGAACTGGTGGCTATAAATGACTCTGAGTCTGATTTTATGATCTAGGAGAAGTTCAAATGTTCAAGCTTTAAAAGAGCCTAGTATTAGAGCCTTAAAGGAGCCTGGTGTTAGAGCCTTAAAGGAGCCTGGTGTTAGAGTCTTAAAGGAGCCTGGTGTTAGAGCACTAAAGGAGTATGCTGTTAGAGCCTTAAAGGAGCCTGGTGTTAGAGCCTTAAAGGAGCCTGGTGTTAGAGTCTAAAAGGAGCCTGGTATTAGAGCCTTAAAGGAGCCTGGTGTTAGAGCACTAAAGGAGTATGCTGTTAGAACCTTAAAGGAGCCTGGTGTTAGAGTCTAAAAGGAGCCTGGTATTAGAGCCTTAAAGGAGCCTGGTGTTAGAGTCTTAAAGGAGCCTGGTGTTAGAGCCTTAAAGGGGCCTGGTGTTAGAGCCTTAATGGAGACTGATTTTAGAAGCAGGTTCACACCATGTCAGTGTTTTTTAATAACAAGTAAATATCTCTTGGACAAGGTGACTTAATATATTCGCCTGCATTTAGCACCCAAAAATATTTAATAGTTAATTTATGAAATTATATTGACAAACGTCACCTTGTCCTGACAACATTTGCATAGTTGTCAAAATGCTGAGATGTGTTGAGACTAATCGAAACACAGACCATATTTGAAGTGAATCTAAAATAAATAAATGAATGGTGCAATGGGAAAATGGATACTTTCAGGTTTTCCCGCCAGATTTTTTGGGGATTATGACGCTTTGACTATTCCTCTGTAATTCCCCACTATGGTCACATTTGCTATGTCTGTAGTAAGTGAATTTCAACGATAACGCAGAGCTGAACGCTCTGCGGACGGCACGCTCTCAACTCAGCCCAAATGTAATATTGTTTGGCCGTGGCGGTGTAGATTCAGCAGGACCGTGCCCCGGTTGCAGTAGAGCGGTGCGGGGGAAACACCGAGTGTGTTTGCGTGTCACTGGTGTTCTGATGAAGAGGATGATGCCTGGGAGGCATGAGACAGACACCGTCCGTGAGTTGCTGTGGCAGCGCTGCTCAACTTGTATCTATGTGTTTTTCAGTCGCACCCTCCAGCATGATAATGACGGCCCAGAAAAGCACACACATTAGTAGTCCTCACACACTGTTCACACACTGCACACACACTCCTCCGGGCCCCTCAGATCCCATTTCCATTGGCTCCGTCACCCTCCACCCTCCTCGCCCTTCTCACCATGCAGAGCCCACAGCTGAGAAAACAGATTGGACTTGTTTGTTGGTGTTTCTCTCTGTTTGTTTGTTTGTTGTGCTCTGGCCTATGGAAATTCATCGTCTGGGGGAATATTAAGTGGCAGAAGCAACAGGGTTTGAGCACATTTATACGGTCTGCGTCGGTGGGTGGGTGTGCGAGTGGACCCGTGTGTTTGTGTGTGTTTCTGCGTGTGAGAGAGCAGAAGTCAGTCAATGTGAAGTCTTTCAGCGAGTGTGTTTTTCCACACTATGTGGATGGGCATAAAAGCAAGATGAGTCATTTTTCCAAGAAGGCAGGTGTTGACGCTGCAGCTAGAGGCCTCTGTGTGCCATTCAGTCCTCTAGCACATTCGAAAAAACACTTCCACTTTCTGTGAATAGCGAGAGATTCTGTTAATCACTGTTGTGCTTAGAGTAATACACAACCACTGCCCACATAACTGTGGAGGTGACTGAGAAAGCCGACCTCCAACATGAGTCCCCTTTGCAAATGTTTTGGTTTTATGTTTTTCCAGAGATTTCGGGAGAGACAATTACGATGTTCTTTGGCACTTGAAGCGTCTCTCCCACATAACGGTCTCCAGAGCTCGGAGACTTAGTTAACATGAGTACATCCTGACATTGGGTTGCTGCAGCACGGGTGGAGATGAACTCATAGCAGTGTATTGATTCATTTTCATTCCTTCCTCTTATGGTCCCCCATTGTTTCTTTGTGTTTCTCTCTGTATCTGTCTCATTACTGGAATTACACCAGCATGCTCATTCCATCTCTCTTCCCTTTAACATTCGCTTCCTTCCTCCCACTCCCCCTTCTCTATCCCTCCCTACCCCCTTCACTCCCCCACACGCCACTTGTTTCATGCTGTGAAACAGGGACTTTTGTGGAATTGCTTATCTGCTTATCTCAAGACAGTGTGGCTAATCAGTGGTGTTGTTCCACAAACCAACCAGGACAGTGTTTTTTCCTGGAAGAACAAAAGCTAGAATCCACATGAGTTTTGTTGAATAGAATAGTCTGTCTCTGTGTTCTCTGGTGCTGGCTGTGTGAGTTGAGTAGCACAACAGCCATCTGCACAAACCCCACACACCAATCAACGCAAACCTTAGACAACAACAATGAACACAAGCCACACTCAACAACTATCAACACAACCCCCAAACAACAACTAACAACACAAACCCCACACACCAATTAACACAAACCCCACAAAAAACAATTAATGCAACCCCCAAACAAAAACTAACAACACAAACCCCTTTCAACAATCCACACAAATCTCAGACAACTATCAACACAAACACCCCACAAAAAATATCAACCCAAAACCCACACAGAAACTATCAACACAAACCCCTAACAACTGTTATCAGCACAAACCCCATACAACAGCTATCAACACAATCACCACACAAGAACGATCAATACAAACCCCACGCAACCACTATCTACACAAACCCCACACAACAGCTATCAACACAAACCACTCGCAACAACTATTAACACAAACCCCAAAGAACAACTATCAATGAGTGCACTCAAGCAGGCACTCTCTGTCATAACAAATAAGACTAGAATTATTGCTTCACTTGTAGAGCTTTCAATTAACAAAACTCTCACCACCAGCAATCAGAATCACGCTTGTTTAGAAACTGAGATGTGCATGGCCGGAATTCAATTCACAGAGAAAGTGTTCAATAAAAAAAATACACTTGCAAAACAAATGTAAAATGATTGATTTCCAGGTTGTATGGATGACGCCTGCTGCAATGGTTGTGTCAAGGTGTCTCCTGTTCTGTTTCCTGTTTATCCATGCTGAATTAGTAATGGTGGAATTTACCCCACTTCTCCAATATTCGTGTTGTTTTGTTGTTGTTTGCAGCTGCGGGCCCATGCTGTGGACATGAACGGGAACAAGGTGGAGAACCCCATAGACCTGTACATCTACGTCATCGACATGAATGACAACCGGCCAGAGTTCCAGAACCAGGTCTACAATGGTTCTGTGGCTGAAGGCTCCAAGCCAGGTACATACACAAGACAATAAAACAGGGTACTGTTCCTTTAAATATATCTCAGAACTCTGAGTGAGAAAAGGATGATCATTTTAAAGACAGAGAGAAGACAATATCATGGTTGGAGGAGCACTTGTTTTACCCATCAGACATCAAGACCAGATGTTTGTCTATGTTTTGTTCACACAATGTTCAACTGAAAAGTTTAATCTCAGGAGAATTTCTAAACAACACAAGCAAAGGAAAGAAAAGAAGAGAGAGAAAACACAAGCACTTCCCAACAATGGTCTCTTGTCAGTGGAGCGTGGGTCTGTTGTCTGTTCTGGACCAAACTGCTAATCAGTGAGGAGAACCAAACGGATTTCAAAAGTCTGTCTTCAACTGACTGGTACTTATAAAAACCTGGTGTTATTTGGGATACAGAAGAACAATGTGTGTGTTTTGGAGTTACAACACTGTCAACTGTGTTAATAAAATACAACGCAGGTCACAAAGCTAATTATTCAGAAATGGTCTCATGTAACAGCCATCAGTAGCTTGTAGTTTACAGCCATCAGTAGCTAGTAGTTTATAGCCATTAGTAGCCAGAAGTATACAGCCATCAGTAGCTAGTAGTTTATAGCCATCAGTAGCTAGTAGTTTACAGCCATTAGTAGCTTGTAGTTTATAGCCATTAGTAGCTTGAAGTATACAGCCATCAGTAGCTAGTAGTTTATAGCCATCAGTAGCTAGTAATTTACAGCCATTAGTATCTTGTAGTTTACAGAAATCAGTAGCTTGTAGTTTACAGCCATCAGTAGCTAGTAGTTTACAGCCATTAGTAGCTTGTAGTTTATAGCCATTAGTAGCTAGAAGTATACAGCCATCAGTAGCTAGTAGCTTATAGCCATCAGTAGCTAGTAGTTTACCGCCATTAGTAGCTTGTAGTTTACAGCCATTCGTAGCTTGTAATTTATAGCCATTAGTACTGTAGCTAGTAGTTTATAGCCATTAGTAGCTTGTTGTTTGTGTTGTGAAACACAATGTTATATGTTGGGATGAACTGGTGCTCTCACATACTGTAAGTGTTATTCTCTTTATTATTCTTCAATAATTCAATTGCATTCATTGTAAGTTGGAGTTATGTGGCTAAGCTATGTTCTCATAATTGGCTATTTAAGGAAATAAGAGTGAGCCCGTTTTTCATCACTGGTGTGTGTTCTGTGGGACGGTTTTCTGGATCATTTAAGACACAAAGTGGTTCAGCACCGTTTTGATCCAACTTATTTTTCAAACCTTAAACAGCTCTCTTTAGACTGATAATGAAAATGGTCTTCCCTTAATTATTTTCGTTCCATCAGACAGAATTTTTCTCTTCTCAGAGGAAAGGGTGATGTTTTAAGCTCTGATAGAGACCTGTGCTGCATGTTGATATGAAAGTCCTGCTGACGTCTTATACTGCTGGTGTTCTATCTGTACAAACACATTGAAAGAGACAGACATGCAGAGCGTTGACAGAAGCAGCATTGCGTATAAAATCAATCCATCAGTGAAACTGGTTTTGAAATAACACTGTTGTCATCCACCACAATGGCCATACAGCCATCAGGAGACACAGACACAAGCATGTAGCTAGTAGCTTCAGAATCAGAAAGGGTTTTATTGCCAAGTAAGTTTCACAACAAACAAGGAATTTGTTCTGGCCATTGATGCAACAATCAATGCAATACAAAAGGAAAAGGGAAGTAAAAACAAATAAGAACAGTGGACTGAGCATAAACATAGTAGACTGTGCATTTATAAATTACTGAAAATAACAAAAAAGTATATCTAAGTTGCAAGATTTTGCCAGTCAAGTGTTGTTTATGTAAGTGTGGAGGGGTAATAGATTTGTCCATTTGAGGGTTGTGTGTGTTTGTTGGGAGCGGGCTATAGTCAGTTTGGTTCCAGGGGCATGTTCATGAGGCCTACTGCTGTAGGAAAGAAACTGTTCCTGTGGCAGGAGGTTTTGGTCCTGATAGACCTCAGCCTTCTGCCAGACGGGTGAGCACTGAATAGTCCATTTGTGGGGTGAGTGGGATCAGCCCCAATCTTTGCTGCACGTCTTCGCGTCCTGGAGGTGTGTAGCTTGTGTAGAGACGGCAGATTGCAGCCAATCACCCTCTCTGCAGAGCGGATGATGCATTGCAGCCTGCCCTTGTCTTTGGCAGTGGCTGCAGTGTACCAGACGGTGATGGAGGAGTTCAGGATGGACTATCTGATGGCAGTGTAGGAATGCACTATCATAGTTATTGGCATGTTGAACTTTTTCAGCTGCCAGAGGAAGTACATCCTCTGCTGTGCTATCAGCTACTACATCAGTCTTACAGTAATCTTATCAGCTACTACATCAGTCTTGTAAGTAATCACGCTATTACATCACATAGAAAATGAGTGATCCAGTTTGACCTAATCCAATTGTTATTGGGATTTAGATTGGGAAAAAATGTGATCTGATCAGTGGTATATCCATTTAATTGTGATCTGATCAGTGGTGTATCCATCCAAATGTGATCTGATCAGTGGTGTATCCATCCAAATGTTATCTGATCAGTGGTGTATCCATCCAAAAGTGATCTGATCAGTGGTGTATCCATCCAAATGTGATCTGATCAGTGGTGTATCCATCCAAATGTGATCTGATCAGTGGTGTATCCATCCAAATGTCATCATCCAGATATCCTCGGAGGTTGCCGGGAACTAACCCCATGAGCATTACGAGTGATTGGTTGATCATTGTGAATTGATAGGTAACAATATTGGTAAACTCTTGGCTACTCCCTGCACCACTCTTCTTTCCTCATGCATGAAAGATCACAGAGAGATTTGCCCAAAAAAAAAAACAACTGACAGAGCAGGGGATGGAAACAATAGTCAAATTTAGTTATACTGTGTAATGAAGGCAAAATGGGCTGGGAGATGCTTATGCACTCCAGAATTCCCCATCAGAGTAACACCGTAAACCCTATTTCAAATTCTATATCGCTCATTCTTTACCCTATCTCTCATCCTTTACCATCTGCTTAGTTCTATATGCACTCTCTCTCTCATCATATAAACTGTCTTATTCTATACCATCTCTATCATGCTATACTCTGTCTAATTCTATACCATCATTTTTCATCCTATTCCCTATTTCTCATCCTATATTCTATCTCTCATCCTATCCCATATTGGTACGTCCACCATCTCTCATACTGATGCATCCACTCCGTGTTGTGCTGAATTCCTTTTCTTCTTGGCCCCGTGGCAGACAGACAGGAAGTAGTTCTTTTTTATGGCCCTTTTAGAGAGACACTTTGAAATGACACGGGAAGATCAAAAATCCAGCTGAGTGCTTTCTCACACACTCAATTTGTCATCACGAGGGGAGGCCTCTTTCTGTCCTGAAGAGTTTTCTAACAGTCAGAGAAAGATTTAAGAGAGTTCCTAGTGCCTCCTGGCCTGGGGGGCTAATTAGACCCAGCTTCATACACAGGAGAGGAGAGATGGAGGGTTGGAGGAGCGCAGGGATTTTTCAATCAGTGTAATGGACCCAGAGTGTGTGACCGACTGCTTGTTCTGAGCTGTGTGCAGGAGAGCACATTTGCCTGGATGATAGTTCACAGGATACCCACTCCGGGAGAGTTTAGCCCGAATAGATGTAGTCTCAGACTGGGGAGGGCGTTCAGCAGGAAGCGATGAAGACGGTGATCACTGGCAAGTGGTGAGTGCTCTGCTCGGTTACAAACTCTGCTCTGTTGGATTCACAGACACAAACACACACACACACACCCATACCGAGGCATGGATCTTGTAAACACATTTTGCTACCTTGGGGACTATTCATGCCCGAGATATAGAATCTAGTCCTTCTCCCTGAGGTCTATACTTCTGTAATAATCCCTCAGCATAGGAAGTTGCTAAGAGATGTAAAGAGACATTGTCGTTAAAATGTTCTGACTGGCCATGCATTGAGGTGTGAATGCAGCAAGATTTGGAGGTAATTTTCTGGCGGCTGGTTTTTATTGGTCCCTCCCGGGCCTGGCAGGGTGGTGTATGGTCCATGGCGCTGGGTGGAGCCGCGGCATGGTGCGCTAACAGCCCGGGGAGGGCCAGTGGGGCCATTAGAGTGGACTCTGTGTAGCCAGTGTGCTTTGTGTCCCCTTTATCTCTCTTTCCCCAGACACTCAGACAGAGTGACTCCCACATCGCTCTCCTTCTAACCTCCTCGGCCTCATACTTCTCCTGCCCTTCCCCACCCTCTCCCTTTACAATGGCTCCCCAAATCCCTCTTGTACTCTACTTTCCCTCTCTTTCTCTCTCTCTCTCTCTCGCTCCACGCCTGTTATTGTCCCCAGCTCACCCTCCTGTTCTTGTCCTCTACTTCTTTCATCTCTGCTGGCCCCAGTCTCTCTCCCTCTGCCTCTCTCCCTGTCTTTAGTTGCCTCTCCAGTCTGTCCTCTCGTCCTCTCTGCCTTCCCCTTTCCACCCCCGTCTGTTTCCTGCCATGCTGTCTTTCTGCGTCCGGCCGGAAGGCCGATCTCCACCACTCTCTGTCTCCATGTGTGTTTGGAAGGCAGGTGTTAACCCCCGTGCTCAGTCATGTTGAGACAGTGGACTGAGCCCAGCAGTGACCTCCACTCCCCCGCTCCCATGTAACCAAATGGCCAACATGTCTGCCTTGCCCGCCACCAGTGAAATGTTCAGCTCCAGTGGTTTTGGTGGAAAAAGCAATTAGGATTTGGAATTAGTTTTCAAATTAAAGAGGAATTAAACAGGCTCAGAGGTTAACCCTTTCAGGCATGGCCACACTCTTAGACAAAGATAACTATTTAAGCTTATTAAGGAATCCCTCTTATTGAAATTAAAGGTGACGGAGTTGACATATGATTCTCTACATCACTTTTTTTCCCCTTAGAAATGAAAGGTTGTTCAAATATTGATGCTCTCCGCTCCGGAATAAGGGTAATTGTTTTTCTTCTCACTCCCTTCTATCTCCCTCTCTCCACTTTTTTTTCTTTCCTTGGGCAAAGTGACACATCCTGCTTTGAAACTTAATGAAGTTTGAAATAGAATTCTCAGCTACAATTATCCTGTTGATGCAGGCTGTCACGGGAATGATGGGGCCATCCCTGCCCAATTATGAAAGCCAATAGAACTGACACCTGTAGTTGTTAGGGCCCACCGTGTGTCTCCTCTACTGCTTGTCTAAAATTCAGCATCTTTCTATCCTATTCTGTCCTACTTCATACTGTCCTTGCTCCTTTTTCGGAACCTGATCTGTAGCAAAACTGACCTTACATCAGTTCCAATTGTTCTCCTTCCTGTTTTTTCTCCTGCCCTCTCTCTTTCTCTATCTTACTCTCTCCTTTCTCTCTCTGTCTCTTTGCTTTTCTCTTCCTCTACCTCTGTTTGTCCGTATCTCTCGCTGTCTCCTCTCCTCTTGGTTTGTAACTCCTTATCCGTTACAACAACTCTAGCGTGTGTGTGCTCCCCTGCCTCTCTCTGCGTTGGCTTCTCTGTACCCCTAAGCTGACAGGAGCTGAGCTCTCCTCCTCCTCATGCAGCAGCAGAAGCAGCAGTAGCAGCCTTTAAATGGCCGTCTGATGGAGAGTGACATTTACCCTGAGCTGGGGAATGGAACAAGGTGATCTCTCCCTTCTCCTGCACAGAGTGCTCCTAATTGCCTGGTCACATTTGTGAGCCGGGCTGACAAGCTCTCACAAATCAATAATTCTGCTGGGGAAGATGGGGACACGGCCTTTTCACCCATCCCAACCCACCACCCATCATCCCCTCCTCCGCTACACACACCACCCATCATCCCCTCCTACACTACACACACGTAGTCAGACACACGCCACCCCACCCCCCATCATCCCCTCCTCCGCTACACACACGTAGTCAGACACACGCCACCCCACCCCCCCGTCATCCCCTCCTCCGCTACACACACTTAGTCAGACACACGCCACACCCACCCTCCACCCCCTCATCCACTCCACCCACATCCCCTCCAACGCTACACACGTAGTCAGACACACGCCACCCCCACTGTCAGCCTTAAATGGCCGTGTTTACCCGTGTTTCAAAGACAAATAGGCAGAGAGCATCAGAGCATTAAGGGCAGCAGCCGTGGCGTTGAAGGCTGAAATAATGGATGGTGGAGATGACAGAAGAGCCAGTGCTGCTCATTACTAAATGGACTCTGTAGGAGGGAGCTTCACCCTGCCAGCCAGCCAGCTACGCATAGGAATGGAATGAGTAGGGGGCTTTTTCACACAGTTTGTGTTGTCAACTTATTTCCTCCAGGAGCCCTCCCTCTCTGTGTGTTGTGTGTGTGTCGTGTAAGTGATAACGGGGCAAATTAAGTGTTGGTATGACAACTCCATGCACTGTGCCGGTGCCAGGACGAGGTGTTTCTTTCTGCGGCGCTTCACAAGTCCGTCTCTAACTGTCTCCTTCCGGCTGTCGTCCCCGTTGGCAGGCACGTCTGTGATGCGGGTGACGGCCAACGACTCGGACGACGACACCACGGCCAACGGGATGGTGCGCTACCGGATCCTGTCCCAGACGCCCCACATGCCCATCCCCAACATGTTCACCATTAACAGTGAAACGGGAGAGATCGTCACCGTGGCAGCCGGCCTGGACAGGGAGGTCAGTAGCTCCACAAGGTCACACGCCGTCGGCTGGGAAGCGTCAGGGGGAGGAGAGGGTATTGGCATCTTGTTGGATTGGGTCCTTGTCAGCCTGTTCCAGCACATTCCCATGGTTACAGTATGCGGACATGTTGCTGTGCACTGTATCTCCTCGGGTCAGAGGTGACATAACAAACCTTAAAACTTCACTGTATTACTCCTAGTCATTTCTGCCTTTTATACTGGCTACAGAAACTCAGGACTCACTCCCTCTCTGCACCTTAAACTGCATGAGCAAAATAGTCAGACAGGACTGGGCTTAATTCCTATCTATATTCAAGTCTATTCAGGAACTGAATTGTATTATTCATGGGTTGAGACTTTTCATGTCCAATTCAGTGGACAGGGGTTGAAATGGAATTGACCCAGACTTTGCAAACCGCACCGCTAATGGCTATAGAATGGGGTCATGGGAATAGATTTCACCTGATTCATCCTCTGCCCCCCCCCCACCACTCCAGGTGTATGCTCCGCCTCCCCCCAACCTTCTTAGATCTCTAATGAGTGAGGTCGCAGAGAGGTCACTCCCCACCCATTGCCTTCACGTCCCACTCCTGCCCACTCTGGCACATATTGGTCCTGCCTTCCGACCTCAGTCCGCGGTGTTACTGTGACCCCGTGTGACCCAGCGTGGCATTGCTTGGTGTGCCGAATCAAGGATGTATCATAGGCTAATATGGTGAATTATCGGATGACTGTTCGTACTCATCCACAGTGTCTGGTCTGGTCAGAGCCATTTCAGTCGTGGTGGATTTTCAATCATTTCGCTTGTTTTTCACCAGCATGCATGTGATGACGGTGCACCTCGAGTGCAGCCTGCAAGCAGATAGAAACCTTGTTAGTTAGAGTGCTCAAAGAAAATACAATTGCTTACCAAAACGAGACTGGTGAAGACATTTGGAATGGGTGATGACAGGGTCTGACCCCATCACTCAACTAAATGCAGGAATATTATAGACCGCCCAGAATAAAGGCATTTAACATTTTGTAAGAAAATATTAAATGGTCCTCTGCTTAGCCAGATCAGAGACAGACAGCATGCTCCAGGTGAAGGCCTGTCTCAAATATGGAGCCGTGACATGATGAATCTGCCCCAGACGAACAGACACACACTGACATCTAATCACATAGAAATATGTGGCTATACATGAAGTTTGCCATGTCTAACAAGCACAGGAATGTTTTGGTACCGAGCTCTCATACAGGCCACACATACAACTCCATTTCCAAAAAAGTTGGGACGCTGTGTTAAATGGAAATAAAAACAGAATGCAATGATGTGCAAATCATCTAAACTCTATATTCAATAGAAAATAGTACAAAGACAACATTTCAAATGTTGAAACTGAGAAATATTATTGTTTCTTGAAATTATATATGTCCCCTTTGAATTTGATGCCAGCAACACATTGTAAAAAAGACAGAACAAAAGACTGGAAAAGTTGTGTAATGCTAAAAAATACCTGGTGGAACATCTCACAATTAATTAGGTGAATTGCAACAGGTCAGTAACATGATTGGGTGTAAAAAGAGAATCCCAGAAAGGATGAGTCCTTCAGAAGTAAAGTTGGGGAAGGTTTCACCACTCTGTGAAAGACTGCGCACTCAAGTAGTGCAACAATTTAAGAATAATGTTTCTCAACAGAAAATTGCAAAGAATTTGGGGATCTCATCATCTATGGTACATAAAATGATTAAAAGATTCAGAGAATGCAGAGAAATCTCTGTACGCAAGGGTCAAGGCCGAAAACCGATATTGGATGGCCGTGATCTTCGGGCCCTCAGGCATCACTGCTTGGGTCAATGGTCACTTCCGAAAACCATTTTCTGCGAACACAGTGTGTTGCTGCATCCACAAATGCAAGGTAAAACTCTACCATGCAAAGAAGAAATATATATAAAGATATATAAAGAAGATCCAGAAATGCTGCCAACTTCTCTGGGCCTGAGCTCATTTAAGATGGACTGAGGTAAAGTGGAAAACTGTCCTGTGGTCTGACAAATCAAAATGTGAAATTCTTTTTGGGAATCATGGACGCCGCACCCTCTATACTAAAGAGGAGAGGGACCATCTGGGTTGTAATCAGTGCACAGTTCAAAAGCCAGAATCCATGATGGTATGGGGGTGCATTAGTGCACACGGCGTGGGTGACTTGCACAGCTGCGAAGGCCCCATTAATGCTGAACAATAAATACAGGTTTTGGAGCAACATATGCTGCCATCCAGATTACGTCTTGTTCAGGGAAGACTTTGCTTATTTCATTAATTGAGTGCTTGGGTTTGTAGCCATTATGCACGGATAGGCTGTAGGCCATAGGCTATACCAGGATTGTCCAAAATGCACTATTGACATGTTGTTGACCTGCAACTTGCTTCTGATGTGGAAAAACGTTCAAGGGAAAAAGCTGTGCAGCTCTTTGCTAAAATTGGAAAATCCCAGTGTGGCCCTTGTGTGAAAATGACATAACTGCACATAGCTGGGCTATACATTGTTTGAGATATCTTTTGTAATTTTCAGTTTTTTACATTCAAAGTTTTTACATTATCAAGACATTACCAACTGGATTTTAATAATGTAACAAGTTGTGTGTATCCTGCATACACTGAATATGAATTTGGTCTACTTTAGAAGAAAAAATTATTGAATGTGTTATTATTCCTTTTTCCCCTCAGTTAAACCGATCAGCGTGAGTAAAGGTGAATAAAAATATTAACCTGCTTAAATAATTTTTTATATAAATGCTATACAGCAAAAGTATATGTTGAGAGACCAACATGCTTTGACTTTTTACATTAAGTTAACAAAGAAAAAAATATAGCCTACAGTGACAGATGATTGGGGCTTACCAAAACATAAGAAAACATTATCATTCTTCAGTGCACGCTGTTAATTAAATCGCATGAAAACATTCATAAAACACTTTGCCATAGCCTACATTTTACCCATTTATTTCATGTTTCCCCCCAATGACAATAGGTTTCTGTGGCTCTGAGCCCAGCGTCAGCAGCAGAAAATAGAACCCAGCATATCTTTTCAGCTCGAAGCTGCAGGAGGAAGCAACGCAACAGCGGGAATTTAGCTGCTTTCATTCATTACGACGAGACCCATTCTCCTGACACTCTTTTTCAAGGCAACACTAAACATTTGATGCTGCACTATATAGTTTCATAAAGCACAAAATAACATGCCGTATCATTATGATATTATTTGATCGTCGCTTAGTCAGATGACTTTCATACTGGCATAAAAGCACAAAAGCTTGTCTAAACCTTTCAGCCCTGGCAACACAAGTCTGTCACTGTGACATCTAGTTTATATTCTGTGGTTTTCCAATAGACCTCCATCCTTTAGAAACCAGACTAATGTGACCTATATGGAAAACAAAAGACTGCTGGCTCTCAGGGTTCTTGGTTAATATCTGATTTCTGGTGAATATTCAAGAATAGAAATCCAGTGCAGGTTCTGTGTCCATGCTCTTCACTCATTGAAGTGTACATTACATGAGCACGTTGAACTGTATCATTCTGACACTGGAATAAATGTTCATGAAGGCGTGGTCTCTGTTCTCTGGCCTCCAACACAGCTGAACTGAAGGCGGGCAGCCTCATTTGTTCAGACACAGCAGCAGCCCGGTACTCCCGTCTTCCTAAAAGTGGGACACACCTGGGGGTTCATCCACGGACACACTCAAATATCAACACATGTAGGGAGGCACAGCCCTGCATGCCAACACACGGACACACACACACACACACAGAGCGCTGTAGCAGCTAATCCTCTTCATCAGTAGCACTGGTGTCTAATTGGAATATTCATGTGTTAATTAAGGGGTGAGCGAGCCTCTTCAACGTAAAGGAGAGGAGGGGAACCGGAAGGGCACCTCATTGTCACCCGGCCATGATTATTTCTGAATGCCAATTACCCTCCCACTCCCTACACCTTGACCTCACCTCTCCTATGGCCTTGTGCCACCTCACATTTCAGCACAGGGACTAACAAGCACAATAAGCTGTGTCTGGGTCCCTTTTCCTCTGCCTGAGAAATAGAGCTACTCTGCATAGCCTCTTGTGATTGTTCTGCCTCTGGTGATACTATGTTCCGGTGCAGTGTGTAGCCTGTTCTGTAGTGTTCTGTAGCGGTGGTGTAGCTTGTTTATAGCGGTGTTTAGCTGCCTGTAGCGGTGTGTAGTGTTGTGTAGCTGTCTGTAGCGGTCTGTAGTAGTGTGTTGCTTTGCGTAGCTGTCTGTTGCTGTCTGTAGAGGTGTGTAGCTTTGTGTGGCCGGCGTATAGCTCTCTGTACGGGTGTGTAGCTGTATTTAGCAGTGTGTAGCAATGAGTAGCGGAGTGTAGTGTTGTGTAGCTGTCTGTAGCTGTGGCTAACTGTCTGTGACTGTCTATAGCTGTGTGTAGCATTTTGTAGTGTTCTGTACTGCGTGTGGCTGTCTGTAGTGGTGTGTAGCTGTGTGTAGTTGTAATGTAAAATAAACTGCAGCCTGCTGTGTGTCAGAGAGCTGTCCCGGGCTCGAGTGGCCTTGGCCACTGTGTTCCACAGCAGGGCTGGGCTGTCTCAGTGATCTCTGGGCCTGGCAGGAGTGACACGGCCATTGCTTTCCATTCCCCTAGACCGCCGCAGCCTCTCAGGCCTGACTGTGCACAGTGCAGGGCATGATGCTGGGCGGAGCTGCTGACTCATGTCCAGGTTGGAGAGTGTCAGCTCTGCTCTGTCTGGTTAGGCCAGTGATTGGACACTGTTTGAGATTGTCCCCATGGGGAAAGGAATGCCAGGCAGGGTACTTCGGATGCTTAGGGTTTCTGTGTCCAGTAGCTGGTCTTTCAAGGAGATTAAAGGGGCAGTCCACTCATAACCACACGTTCTGACAATATACGTTCTAAAATTAGTCAAATATGAGAGAACAATATACAGGTGCTGGTCATAAAATTAGAATAACATCAAAAAGTTGATTTATTTCAGTAATTCCATTCAAAAAGTGAAACTTGTATAATGTATACATTCATTCCACACAGACTGATATATTTCAAGTGTTTATTTCTTTTAATTTTGATGATTATAACTGACAACTAATGAAAACCCCAAATTCAGTATCTCAGAAAATTAGA
>JACXGI010012585.1:0-22444 GCA_016801175.1 Esox masquinongy | reverse complement strand
AGCCCCAACTAAGTATTGAGTGCTGTACATGCTCATACTTTTCATGTTCATACTTTTCAGTTGGCCAACATTTCTAAAAATCCTTTTTTTGTATTGGTCTTAAGTAATATTCTAATTTTCGGAGATACTGAATTTGGGATTTTCATTAGTTGTCAGTTTTAATCATCACAATTAAATGAAATAAACATTTGAAATATTTGAAATACATCAGTCTGTGTGTAATGAATGAATATAATATCCAAGTTTCACTTTTTGAATGGAATTACTGAAATAAATCAACTTTTTGATGATATTCTAATTATATGACCAGCACCTGTATATGTGAACACAGAACACTACAGACAATAGATATAGATAGTGAACTTAGATAGTGAGCAATAGACAATAGATAGTGAACTTAGAACACTGCATGTAATATGATCTTAGAACACTACAGATAACAGATGTGATCTTAGGACACTGCATGTAATAGATCTTAGAACACTGCATGTAATATGATCTTAGAACACTACAGATAATAGATCTGATCTTAGAACACTAAAGATAACAGATGTGATCTTAGGACACTGCATGTAATATGATCTTAGAACACCACAGATAACAGATGTGATCTTGGGACACTGCATGTAATATGATCTTAGAACACTACAGATAATAGATCTGATCTTAGAACACTACAGATAGTAGATTTGAACTTAGAACACTGCATGTAATGAGATCTTAGAACACTACAGATGACAGATCTTAGGACACTAAGATCAGTGTCCTAAGATCAGATGACTGATCTTAGGACACTGCTGTGTGGTATTTGTGGCTTTATTTGCCGCATGTCTTTGAGATCATTTGACCAGGGGAGCAAAATGTCCTGCATAAATACTGCAATAAAACACTTTCATCTAGAGTGGGTGGCTCCAGAGTCCAAAAGTCCATTCCAGCCCGCCGATTGGCTGAAAGGTCCTTTTGACAACCACTCTGCCTGCTCAACTAGACAGCTGCCAGAACTCCAAAGGTGTGCATTTCATTTTAAAGGGCACGCTGTGTTTTTCTTTCTCAGACAGCTGCATGAGCAGCCCTCAGCCAACGTGTTAAATAATACAAGATGAGCAGCCATCTCTGTGGAACGTTACAGAAAGAGGAAGAGCAGAGTGAGAGGTGTGGGAGAGGTGTTTAGCCAGCCATTTAGTGGATGTTTTCACCCTCAGTTAGGCACAGGCAGTGGACCACAGCTGAGCTGTTTGCTAGCGGAACTCAGGAGTCAGTCATATCCAGAAAAAAAACATCAGGTGGGGAAAAAAAGCACCCTTATACCTCGTCAATTTTAAAAAAAAGTTTAAAATCCACAGGGACAAAGTTAAACTGTGCTTTGAAGCGTTGTGTGTTAAGTCTGTCGGTTCACCATTGAAATTCAAAGGCTATGTTGAAGGGTTTATGTAGTGTTAGCAGAAATAATATCTACCCTCTGCATATTTGACACAGAATTTGATATGTTTCACTATCTCTTATGTTATTTGATAGGCTCAGCATCTCAGACTGTACTGGAGATTAGTCCCAATTAACACATTCTTCCAGTGCATAATTGGAGCTAGTCTCGCGCAGCTGCTTGATCCCGCAAGCTTACATTAAATGCTACATCGTGTACCATTTATGTAAACTTGTGGGATCAAGCGGCTGCGCAAGGCTAAATTTGAGCGTTGTTGGGACAACAAGTTAAAATAATTCAGAATATTACTTAAGGAAACTATCCCACAATTAACAGCAACTAACCAAGTACAAGTATAACTGCATGACAGTTGTGGATTTGATTTAAAACATAATTGTGTGGCAACTTGCAACAACATGTATGGCCTCATTTAACTGCTGCCAAGAAACAAGACTTATTTTCACGGTTGCTGGCAGCTGCATCCACCTCTCAATACTTATCACAACTCCATTAATGACATGCCCTGTGCCAGCTGGCCCAGGGAAGGAACCAATAAATTGACTGTCCAACTGCAATACCCCCATAGTGGAAACTACATTAGAGCACCATCTCTGCACTACATGATAACATTTTCATTAAGATTGGTCCATGTAGTGTGATAGTGTGAGAAGCAAGATGGCAGCCTATCGAACAGTTAAATGGATATTATTTACTTTTCCTTACGATTGCCACTAAATTGGACTGCCATTTAGGGACCAAGAGCCACTGAAGCTAGATTGTGGCCAGGCTTTAGCATATATTTGCTTCCTGAGAATATCATATCAGCACAGTGTCAGCCACAGAGCTGCAGGGAGGAATTAATTTGGCTTCCAGTTCCCCCTTCCTTCCAACAGGGAGACACTTACCAAGCCTGCTTCACAGCCAGCTTTGGGCAAGATTAACGCCACTTCTGGGAATGCGATGAAAGCAGTGTATCTTGCTCCCAGGGCAAACTTCTCTGCGGATGTGTCGGTGAAATGTGTGAAAGAAGCAAAAGGAGTAGGAGGGGATGCATGATAGTGCTCTAATGCTCTGTGGCATCCAATACTCACCACCACCACTCTCCACACGCTTTCGCCTGCCTGTTGGCCTCCTTGGGTTCTGGTGACAGGAAGAGAAATGTGCCCTTGGATGTGGTTTAACAGTTCCCATCGGGGCGGTGCAGATGTCCCACTCGCCATGTCGCAGCTGCAAGCGGATCTTGCTAACGAGGCTAACGAGCAGACACCTCCGGGCAAGACAGACCCCCGTGTTTGGTTGGCAAACTTATCTGGGATGTTGGCTGGCCTGATTTAGTGTAGATCACAGAAATTAAATGTAACCTATTCCCCTACCTTGAATTATGGATGGATATTAAGTAGTTTGATTTTAAAATGGCAAAGAACAAGAATAAGAAAAAGCGGCCTCCCTCTGAAACACCATGAATCTTAAAGCCTAAACTATTAACCTGCTGCCTCACCTGTGATGATTAATCTTGCCTTGAAATAAATTTCTAATTTTTAAGTAGCTTACATTCTGGAAATGATACATGCAGTTGAATGAGTGCAGTACTGTAATGAAATATTAAGTAACATTTTCTACCTACTCTTTATAAGTGTAACAGTTATACCATTTGTGTAATTATGTATTGCTTCAGCAACTATTAATATAGATTAAGACTGAGGAAAAAAATGGATTGCAATTATACGTTTGTGGAGGGAAATTGATGGCCTTCTGGCTCTTGCCCTGTATTCCATGACCAATAACTGTCCTCTTTTTCCATTTTTGCAAAGGTATAGATGAAGTAGATGCCACAATAACTCCTATTGGTTAGTTTTTCTTCATGTCCTGTTCTGAATAATGTTTTGCATTCCAAAATCCAATCCACGTTTTTACAAGGAAGAAGATTGCAAAACAGAGAAACTCACCATACTAAAGAAGTGTTTTATTGGTCTGCAGTTATTTAGATAGACAAAATACTTGGATCTGGGCACTGTCACACTGTCATGGCTGTTGATTTAGCAAGGCCTACATCGAAACTGCCCAGCAAATGAATGTGTTGCTTTGTTCATCAGGTCTTAACACAGGGAGAGGTGAGGCCAGTGAGTGTATCGAAATTAGTTAATCATATTTGGATCAAAATTTAGTGAAGATTATGGAATTCAGAAATGCATTTTGATGATCCTTGGAATAGGCAGGCATTATTTAAAGTCCTTAGGTGTTAAGCTATGTTTTTTTTTACTTAAAGAAAAATAGCAATATAAATCATGATTGAATATACAATTATTGAATGATTTACATCCATGGTGATGTTTCCAGTTGTCCCTGAACCCTATCTCTTCACAGCTGCTCCACCAACATATTCCCACAACTACACACTAAGGTTCAGCTGTAGAATTTCTCTCTCTCCGTCCCAAATGAGGAAGTTCTATTATGCCACTAATTGCTGAGAATGTGTCCACATCGTAAACAATGCATCGTGATGAGGATCTAATGAGTGGGCGAACACCTAGATGTTTTGGGTGATTAGGCATTAATGAGGCTGCCGTTTAATTGCACACTTTGGGGTCTTAATTAACATAGCACCATTTGTATTCTTCCATCCCTTCTTCCTTAGTTATAGAGCTTTTTCAAGCTTGCAAGGATCAATCTTCATTTTGGATATCACATTGTTTTTCCAAAATGACACAGTTTCAGCTCTGGCTAACAGACTCTGTGACTCTATACTTCAGACAATGTCAAGGCGGGCAGATTTTGCCAGCGCGGTAATTCATGATTACCTTTAATCACTTTCTTTAATGAGAGTTTTGTCCCCCGGTGACGGATACAATGAACCTCTCCCGACACACCAGGGAGACAGCTGTCTGTAAAAACAAATGCTCATGAAAAATGCACATTTGTTAAAATAACAAAGTCAAAGTGGGTAAACTAAATATTAATGTGGTTCAGCTACATGGCAGGAATTGAAGGGGAGAACTTCAGCTTATTACGTTCGTGTGTAGGTAAAGTTTTATGTTTCTTGGTCTTGAATGAGCACATTGGCCAAAACCCCTTTATTTTTCCTCTACAGGTAACAACATGGACGATGGATACTTTGATGCCATACTAGGAGGTAAGTTGCCCAGAACATTCAAAGGACTTCCCTGCTTTGCTTCACTCTGCAAACCTCGTCCAGATCAATACGTCTGATGTATATTTGTTTTTGTAAGGTATTCTTTACAGTGAATGCTTCATTTTTTCGTTAGTAAACACAGAGCAGATCTTTATTGCCAAAAAAAGCCCCAATTTTGGTTAACTTTATCAACCAGGCTGGGGGGCCCTCATCCCTTGAATACCAACAACCAAAGAAAGTGTTCAAAGAAAAGAACAACCTGCCAACAATCAATGACGTGAAAGGTTTGTGCAACTGTAGGGTTGCTATGCTGCTGCTGGTGGTGAGGGCCTGGAATGTGTGCAAGGCATCATTTAGTCAGTAGATTATCAATGAGTTTTAGAGTGCAAATTTCAACCCAAACACTGGGTCTCTGTTAAATGTTGTCTTCACAAGACACACAAAACCCACTCCAGAACAGTTTAAGAATAAAGACCTGAAATGAAAAAGGGTGTGCAAAGAAGTACTAGTTCCTGACATTTTCATTGTCATTAATTCAATTTACACCTAAAAAAATGATTGCAAGAGAGGCTCTGTCAAGTCGCTAAATCACTAAATCATATTATTCTATGTGCAGAATTTGTCCCATGTCATTAAAACTATTTGTTTTCAAACATGGAACTGCATGGCTATCAGAGGTGTGATAATGAATTTAGTTATATCCTATGCACATATAAACAACATATTACATCAAAATGTGAGGTTTAATAAATAATCTATTTGTTGGTCTGTTACTGCAATTGGCAGACATTTGCAATGTTGTGCTCAGGCCTGGCGCCACAGGGTGGGGGGGCAATAAGGGGGCATTGAGCCTCCAGATACAATCTGTGCCCCCTCAGTTATGTTTCCCCATGATCACTGCAAATGGAATATGAATTAGACATGCCCCCGGGCAACCAGCCGGGTCTGGTTGTGCTGTAAAAATAGCAGTAGCATTAAGTTTTTTATTTGACCGGTGTTTTGGCAAAAACACTGTACTGCTATCTGAAAGAAAAATAAGTCTATGAGTTACATTAAGAAGGATGCAGAGGAGTTTCCTCCTGCTTCATATTGGAATGATGTGATCATTCTTTGATGTTGCTGATTCCGTGAGTCATGTTTTGCTGATTTGTAGGAGCTTTGCACAGCATCATTCAATCAACTTATTACCTGGTATTTAGGAAGGAATGTTCAACAGAGTTTCCAATCTCTGCATCTCCATTGAAATTTGAGGGTCGTCAACATAACAAAAATGCTGTTGGTTCTGGAAACATACAAATACAAGGTGTTGTGATCAATTATTTATTTAAAATGGAAACTTCCTTTTCTTATCAAGAGACATAATAGACGATTAGGTCACAATGCAATTCTTTGGCGCGAGGCTATACTAACAAACAAGAGATCAATGCTTGACACTGCCTCACTGACAAAATTACTGTTACAATTTATTATTGGCAAACTAACACAATGATCTTTTACCAAATTACATGTAGGAATAAGAGAAACAACTGTTTAGGCATGTACTTTTAGGCCTGTACGTTTCTCTAAACACTGCATTACAAATGTTTTTGGATTACATACTGCTGGCTTGTTTAACCTTGATCACTATTTTTGGGCAACATCCCTTTTGGGTTGTCTTTATTGACAAATCAATCGGCCATGTTGTGTTTGATACACTTACACCCATGACACTTCAAGGTCAAAGTCTTGTCTATGCAGAATTGCATGCTATTGTGAAAAGCATCACTAGCATTTTGTCTTTGAGAGACCAAGGTCTTTGTCATAACACCGTAACACCCTCATCTATCTCTGTTTTCAGCTGTCATTGCTGCTGTGGTTCTGGTGCTTCTTTGTCTGGCTGTGGTCGTGATTCGCTACATGTACAGGTACAAGGGCACCTACCACACTAACGAGGCCAAGGGCACTGAGTTTGCCGAAACAGCGGATGCGGCGCTCCGGGGCGACCCTGCTCTGCAGGACGCCATGGATGAGAGCAAGAAGGAGTACTTCATCTGATATCAGGCGCGGTGCCACCTGCTGTTTATTATGGACTTAATTTTTTTGGGGAGTCTCAAAAGAAATGTATCGAGTATTCTGGGGTTTGAGTATATAAGCTTGAAGAGTGGGGGGGAATGCCCTCACTGTACTTAAGGGAAGAATGTCTAGTCAAAAGTCTCTGTTTGCCTACTGAGGCTCAGAGTGAACAACAATTCACCAAAAATACTGTCTATTTTCCAATAATATCCATTCTGTGTTCAACATATTTGGCATAACACTAAACAGATACTTTTCTAAACATTGACTTTTTCTATTAGAAGGCTCTATTTGTCATGCAGACCATCTTCCCATGGGGAACTGTCAACATAAAAGCCTCATGAGGATCTAAGGCACACAAACACCTATGCCTTCTGTGAAAAATCTAGAACACTGACTTGGAATATATAAACAGCTGTTGAATATTCTCAAAGATGCCTTTGATAATTGTACTGACATAGAATTTCTCTGAAAGCTTAGATATCTGTATTAACTAACAATATTGAAACCAAAGCATGAGACATTGAAGATGCTTCTCAACAAACTGTCAAAATTGTCAGCAAGTTCAAATGTTCTCAAGTGTACTGATACAGAGGAAATATGGAGAACATGAATTTAGCAACTTTAACAAATAACTCCATCAATATGTCTGGTTGGCCCCAGATGTAACTTTAAATACTTTCTGGTTCAGGAGTAAAATTACAAATTTTGTGAATGCCCTGAACTTGTGAGTGTCATGATCTTACAGCAAGAACAAGTGTTCTAATGGCATTTTCTCTCAAGCAACCCGTCCATTGACTAAAGTAAATTCCAAGTATATTGATATGCTATTTAGATAGAAACAACGAAACCACACATTGTGATTTTTCCATCATGGTTTAGGCTTAATAAATTACACACATTAGTAATAAAATAATTACATTACTCGATTCTTCAGATACTGCAGAGTTTGTCTCTATAAAATAATTTGAATGAATACTGGTGCAGAAGTCATTGATGATTATCTTAGAGCCAGAAAGTATTGTACAAATGTCTGAGGCTGGATTTGTTATGATCTGGTCAAGGCCATTTGGAACTATTTTTTTTAATACCTTTTAAATTGCTAAAGAAAAAGCAGCTAATTTCCCATGACTCTGTGAAATAACAACTGGAATCATTCAACATTTTTTATTAATTTCTGTTCAAATGAGACTTCACGTTCCCATGCAATTTATTTAATTTTATTTTGTTAAGCACGACCTTGTCTAATAAATATTTTTATATTTACTTACGTTAGGCTTCTTAGGCCCTTGAAATCCTCAGTCTGAAGAACTTTCGCCATACACAAAACTGATCGGATGATAGGATGGTCTATATCCCACCTACTTATGTAGCTGAATATTCATTGGTCTACTATAATCAAATCAGTGTTATGACATCATGCAGAGTACCAAAATCCCACCTAAACAAGCTGATTCCAGACAATTCTTCCCAAAATGTCTTCTTACACAAAAATAGCATTGTCATAATGTGAACTCTTTAAGAGTGTTATTTTGACCATATAGTGTGGAAATACCATTAAAATTAGACACATTCTTCTTTGGGAGGGGGGTTGAGTGTCAACTAAATCTATTGTGTTGGAAATTGCAACTGCAAATATGCCTCTGGAGCACCAAATCTCAATTTAATTTCCCTACCCCCTTTGCTCTTCTCTACTGACTTTGATTAATGTGAAGACTCTGCAGACCTTTCCTTTGTTTCCAATGATTGCAATGTTTTTAAATAAAATAAATGAGAGTTGTCTCAGTTCAAACTGCAGGTTTGTTAAGGAGAGAAATGCTAGATCCTTCTCTGCAAATTCAGCATTGATAGTTAATGCTGAGTATGACTCTTTGCAAACAAGTAAAAGATACACTCAGACAATCTTTCATTTTTGTGAAATACTTTTTAGAGATAACATGAACATGACAATAATTTAAAAACTTCTTTAATATGTGCTAAAAATGATGGCTTCCACTATTCCAGCTTGTAATTTACAAGAAATATTAAATGTAGCAAAATATTTTTAAATGTAGATATCTTAACTGTGCAACATTGCTTTCTGCCGGCTTTGCAATAGACCTACACTTTCACAGCACTGACTGTCACCATGAATGTATTCCATATAATATTAGCTGCTACAAACTAAGAGCTCTTCGACCCTGTATTTCATTTCATTCTTCCATTCGCAACTGACAGGAGACCACCGAGATTGACAAACAGAGCGGAAAGATCCCAGCTACCCAGCGGCAGTTAGAAATAAAACGTTACTCCTTTACTTTTACACTGCAGGAATAACCAGTTTCAAGCAGGAGGAATTTATTTTGTAAGTCCCCTTCACCACAAATGTTTTCTTAACTGGTGAAATATTCATGTTGACGCATTATTTTGAAGCTCAAATGTTTTATTTATTTTCACAGGGTAAATCCAACTAAAAGCAAATAAAAGGCATTCCAAATCAAATGTACTATTTCCAAGTTTGGGGAATGACGTATACACAGTATATAAGTAAATGAAGTAAGTGAAAAGTGCTGCTCTGGTTCAGAAGTATTTTCCATGACTCGTGAGCCGTGACTGGTCTTCCGGATCAACACACAGCCGAGTGTAGTCAGAGTGAGTCTGTTTGTCAAGAACTCTGATGAGCCTACTATCAAAAGACTGCTGTGAAACTTATCGAGCATGTCTCCCCCTGCAGAGAGGATTTAGTTCTGAACGGTAAACAAGCTGAGAAACGATGAACTGAGTACTGCTTCCATGTAAGCCACTCTTCTGAAATCTCTAAGCTCCAACATGATTCTAGAGGAAATAATCTATTTCTGCCATGCAGTATAAAACTGGCTGTAGCCTACCTCATAATTACTGCCTTGTTATGACTAGAGCCCAGAGATGTTTCTGACCAAGTTGCATTGCGGTCACTACATACTTAGACTCTATTATGTCAAGAGCATATGAATGTCTCACAACAGCTTCATTGAAATAATGAATTATTTTTCCAACCATATAATGTATGTACTTTCTATTAACACTGAAACAAAAAAATGTATATACAAAAAAATATGTTAGCCTATGGCTACCGTTCTTTCCCTTTCCACGAAGCCACTGTGAGATACTTTAGTTGTGCTTGGTGTCAGATTTATACCCCCTAAAGAAATGAGCCTTCTCTACGACAACCATGTGGAGAGACACAATAAGGCCAGTTTCATCCGACAGGTCTCAGACAGGAGTTATGGCCCAGACGTTGGCCTCGATTGATCTCCTCTCTCCGGGAAAAGAGAATCACCGTAAATAATTCACAGTGTGGTCTAACAGATATGGCCGTCGGACACGTCTTGTCAGAACACTTTGTCAGTCGCCACTCATTTCAAGCTTCACACTTTGAAAAGTGTTCTTGAAACTCCTCATCAAGCAGTGTCCAGAGCCAGGAACACTGAGAGAGAAGCAGTCTTGCTGTGTTTTTGGGAGAGTGCCTGAGTCGTTCAGGTTATGCAGCATCACATGTTCATCCAGGAGATTTCATTTCACTATGAAGCCCCAATACAAGTCCCAGATGTATTCATCTTCGTGCTAGGATTTACACAAACTGCACAGATTGGTGGAAGCTCCCCCGTCCCTGGTTTTGACTTTTAAGATGGAGTATTTTGAATCTCCCTAGGACCTAAATGACACACAGTGACTCTTGACAAAGACAAATTGCTTTCTTAAGGTTTATTTTAGCATTACATAAAACTCCAAAAGCTTGTCTTTTCCAGTAGTGAGCAAGATAAGGGAAAAATGAAAACGCATTTGAGTGTTCTCCTTTGTGATAAAAGCTTAGAGGGCTGTTTGATTTGTTCTCCGTGTCACGTTGTTGAGACATGGTGTGCTAGGGATTGTCATATCAAAGTCAAGTTTAAACTGGGAGCATTCAAGCTATTCTTCATGAGAACATTGCCCCACCAGCAAAATAGTTCTGGATGTTTTATTACTGCTTAGTATATGAGTCAAAGTAGAGAAAGTTCAAGCTGTTAGAATTTAGCGGTTACGTATAGTGGTTAAATAATAGAGAACCCGCACAAATCAAGGGAAAAAATACATTCTGTATTTATTGGAATAATGCAGCAGAGTTGTCTAATTTCAATGAATGTTCTAAAATGTTCTCACTGTAAAGCTGGTCACAATAGATTCTGATATGTACACTGAAGACCGTGTCTACCTAGCAAAGATCATGTTTCCAAGACGAAAACCCCCATGCTAGATGGTCAATGTAAACATTCCTGTGGTTATCATAGCACAACCTACTGAAAGAGAGAATCTAAACACAGATGTTCCTATTGCTCTCTTACCTAGGCACATATAACTTCCAGTGAAACATACCTTCATAATCCATTTAAAATACTACATTATTACACAGATTCCACAAAGCTGATCTCTAGTTTATTGCATTGTTTAGGAGTAGGTCACTTTAACTTGATCACACAGGGGTTTCTGTATCTAAATTCAATGTTAATATACCGTTTTTCTATCTACAATGTACACTCCCTGTATGTTGCTTTGAGTTCTGGAGGTGTAAAAACATTAAGCTTCGTTCTCTGTTAATCTAGGATCCATTTTTGATCATAGTGATACGTTTTGATATCTGGATGAGTTATAACTAGCAATTAGGTTACTCAGGTTAATATGTGTAAACACACCATCAAGAGAAAGATATTTAGAATTCACTACTGCAAACCCCAGGAAATTGCTGTTGATCAAATATTCTAATTAATCATCTAATATGAATGTAGCAAAAGTGGGTAATTATGAATAATAGAAACTCAATACTTTTTAATGAGGTGCAACCAAAAATGTTCATCAAGCTTAAGTGGGTAGACCGGAATTGTGAGAACTTCACTGTGCATCAAAAGGGACATAAAGGAGGCTGGCAAAGCAGATGCCTGTGCTTTGTTGTTGTTCATTCAGAGAGTTAATTAATCAAGAGTTGCACAAGTCCCAATATTGAAGCAGCTGATATAACACTCAAGAGAATAGAGGTATTTATCAAAGGGAGTATTACTTGCTACTCATTTGCATCAGTAATGACTATGTCTCAACTACCATATAGAGTCATGTGAAAAGGGAAACATTTTTGTATTTTTTTATGTATTTGGACACATGGATATCTGAGCAAAATTCCAACAACATTCATTGATTAAGGTAAACCAATTCAAACAATTCACACAAAAAAGTTACTTTGAAAGCCTTTATGCAGTTACAATAAACAGAAATGCATTTTTGTATGCAAAAAATGTTTGTACACCCGTACCTTTACCATCACGCAAAATGGCTAAAAGTAGAATCAGTTGCGCCAAAACAGGTGCAAATAATTAGGTAAGCATAAGTTTAACTCAGGAGTGTCCAGCCTCTCATAAAGATTAGAGACCTGGTTTGGTCTTAACCACATGGGTGTCTGTTAACACACCATGCAAAGATTAAAAGACTTATCAAAAGACCAGTGAAAGGCTCTCAGAAGATCATTGATGCCCATGAGTCTGAGTGAGGTTACAAAACCATTTCCAAGCAATTAGAAATATATCATACCACAGATCGACAGATCATCTACAAATAGAGAAAAATACATACCACTGGCAATATGCATTGGACAGGTTGTCAGCCCAAGAACTAACCAAAAGATGTTCCTAGAAGTCTCTAAGATCCCCAGGTTAACAAAGGGATCTACAGGCCTCTCTTGCCATAATCAATGGTGAAATAAAGCCAACTGTCAGAAACGTGGCCTTACTTAGGAGATGCTTCAGGATGACCTGAAGCACAGTAAAGGCCTGTAAAGAAAAGTGAGCAATAATTCCTCCCAGTTGATTTAAGACATTGGTAGACAGATACAAGAAACAGCAGTTATTGGGGAAACAACAGTTATTGAAGGTAGGGGTGGTCCTTCTTTCTCCACACTATGAAATTGCATCTCAGATTTTAGATTAATATATGATAGAAATTTTATAAATTGTTAGGTTACCATTATCTGTAAATGGTGTTGAAGTAAAGATAAATACATTGTAGATGCATATTGATATATCTAAATACTGTATGTAAAGGAATAACTTTCCAGGGGGTGTGCTTACTTTTTCACGTGGCAGTATGTTATTTTTCCTGGTAATGAGATTGCAAATATGTTGTTTATAGACCATAAATAAGCAATTTGAACTCCATCCAATGATAGATGTAAAGGGTGCTGTGTGGTTAGACTTAAAAAATATTTTAATCTCAAATTGTAACTTCAATTATGCCTACTGTATGACTCTAAACTATGTGGACATTGTCCTTGTCAATAAAATGCAACATATACCGGATCTGACATTTTTACATAACTGGTATTCAATTTACAGCAAATGATAACCAATTAAGTATCATTTGAGTACTGAATGTTGCATTTGTACACATGGGAACATACTAAATCTAATGCACACAGTCAAGCATTTGGGTAGAAATGTGCTGTGAGAGAGAAGCAGACCTGTCTTTTATCTCTTTGAATAACCATGAAATGTATTTGTTGATTATTGCATAATCAACCATATATTTTATGTGCACCGGAAAATAAATAAATAAAATACACACAGCATGTGCCTGTTCATTTTGGAAGTGATTACCTTATTTGGTGGAGAGATGCTTAATTTGAGGGGTCATTTTTTGAAGAACATCCAGTGTGTCTGTGAGTCTGTGACATCTGTCCTCCCAGGATAGGAGCATACATCACATCTGCTGTGGTAGGCTACTAAAGATATTTTTAGACATGATGATTAGCCTTCTGCCAGTGAGGTGGAAGCCAGTGGCGAGCAACAACTGACACATGGATCAACACAAGGAGATGCTGTAAAGAAGGGATTTCCAAACACATCATTTGTGTGTGTGTGTACATTGTATATCTGAGGGGGAAAAAAAACAGTTCAGTTCGATTTCATTGGACAAACAAATTTGAGCACAGCTTTAGTATTTAATATTCTATTTCTTACCATCCCCCACAGATTGTAAATCAATTAAAGTTTCCACTCAACCTACAATACTTAATTAAAGGGATAGTTTAGTAAATAAACAAGACACTGATTTGCCAGTAGAAGCTATAGTACAAGCTATAAAGCCATGCCATTCTTATGAGATGAATATCAAATTCTGTGGTCGGTCCTACAATTAATGGTAGGCATGTTCTCTGCTATCCATTTTGTACATTCCAGCAGAACGTCTCAATTTTTCAAGTTGCGCTAATGTGCCATTATAACAAATTTTAACTTTATGCATAACAAACATAATGGAATAATCATATATGTATCATGAGTATTTTCAAAACTATTATAAGGATGTGTTAGGTGTAAGCAAGTTAGTCATCACATTATGTAGAATTTACTAGTCATGAGTGTTATGGACTCTGGTCTGGAGACGGCAGGTTTGTCACAAGGAATTAGCTAGGAGCAGTGCTGAGGGTTATCACATGACCTTCATGCGGTATCTTAGAAAAGGAGACCTAACAGAGAAGACTAGGCTCCTGACAATAAGACACCAAATGCATTGCATCTACATGTAACTTTATGTCATGCCAATGAATGGACAGTACTGTGATGTCCTGAGTGTGACATATTGTAGCTTAACTATTGTAGCTCCGGAAAAGTTTAAGAGACCACTGCACATTTTTCTTTCCTTTCCAAAAAAGTTGAAAAGGAAAGTTTTGAGTGAGGAACAGAAGCGTTCAATTTGCAGTGGTCTCTTAATTTTAACCCTTCTGTTCCTCACTCAAAACCTTCCTTTTCCACTTTTTTGGAGAGGAAAGAAAAAGGTGCAGTGGTCTCTTAATTTTTTCCCGAGCTGTATATGAATCATTCTGTGACTGAGTATTGTTAGTCTCTAAACAATGGAACCTAACAGCTGAAGGGAAAGCCATCCAAAGTAATTTCAGAGGTTCGATGACCTTCATGTAACCCTTATAAAAATAAGGCATAGTCCTTTATTGTATGTAATCTTGCAAAGTGCTCTTACTAGTACTTGAATCAAACAATGTAAAACATACTGACTGAGCCATATGCTTGAATACAAATCTTTTTAGTTATCAACCTTCATTGGTAAACAGCCATTCTTAGTGCACTTCAATGTGAAGAGCTAGCCCTCACACAAACAATCCGGTGTTCATCTTCCAAAGAGTTAACCCATAAAAGTTTCTGTTTATTCAGAAAACAGTCACTTGCAAACTAAAGATTCTGTGCCCAATTGAGTTGACATTAATTCTGCTCATAACCCTAACTTAAAAATAATTTGGACTGATAATTATTTATTTACTTTTACTCTGTATGAAGACAGCTCTGTTGTGTATAAAGCTCCCTTGGATTTTAAATGACACAATGACTAAAGCGCTAAGTGTAGACTATCAGCATCGACTATATGTCTCTGCCTATCGTACGAACCATTTAAAAATTACAGCACATTTTGTACATATTTCCTCAATATTAGGGTACCAAAATCATTTGGAAAAATGTAAAATATTACAGTTACCTTAAGCGTTGGCTATGATAATGATTTATTAGGATTTATCTCATTCATGATGGCCAGCTTGACGTGGTCCTCATGTTGTCAAAAACCATCAATAAACTTAATTAACAACCACAAAGACTAAAATCAAAACTAGACATTGACAGCACTCTTGTGCATGCACTAACAATGCCAGTAAACACACCTACATACCTAATAAGAAACAGCTGTGAAAACAATTGTCCAAATAATTTGGTTCCAAAATGGGAAGACAAAGCATCATTTCACAAATGGTTTATTTGATATAAAAGACAACACTCAGAAATTGAAGCTGAAAATCTGAACTTAAAAGTCTGAACCCCATAGTCATTGTATAATTTAAAAACCAAATTGCTGAAAAACAGACTTCCCCAAAAAAGTGTAATTGTCCAAATACTTTTGGAGTTTATATGTATGAACTACATATGGCCACATTCAGCCGAATGAGGGATGCTAAGTAGTCACAGACATTTATGGGCACTCTTTAACAGGGAGGGAGAGGGTGAAGTTGGGGGGAGGGAGGGAAGTATGGACGTTGAATGTGGAGAGAGAGCCTAGCGCAAACTGCTTCCACGGCAGTTTTCTAGTCTCTGTACAATGGACATATTGGATAAGAAATTATTCTGAAAGGACAAATATGTACCAGGGCCACCTTCAAAAGCAATGAGAAGCCAAATTGTCGAATATCAAAGGATGCCTTCATTACTGCTCTAGATTCTGGGCTCTGTGACCAATATTTGGTTTCACTCGGCTTTATTGCATGACAATGGATCACATTCCCTACAAAGCATTTTTATTTTTCCCCCATCTCCCACTAAGAGGCCATTGCCTTATTACTCAAGCCTTTTGTATTGCTTTACCTCATGCCCCCACATTGAAGGCAAAGCAATCAAATCATAGGGAGTTATAATAAGGACTTCAAAGGCAGAAAAATCCTTACTTTAACTTAAAACCATACTACATGCACTACATGTTAGAATTATATAGGATGAGTGAATCCTTTGTTTAACATGATTTAGGCGACTCATTATACAAATGCATGTCTTATGAGTTTTATACATGGAGGTGAAGAGTCAATGCAAAATGATTGCATTTGAATGCATTTCTTTCAAACTCATCCAAACTACAAACATGTCATTATGTAGTAAACACTAATATTATTCGTCTAAGACATTGTTGGGGTCAAGGCTGTTTCAATTATAGTCAATTCAATAAGTAAACACATTCTAACTCCAATTCCCCAGAATGCTATTCAGTGAAGAACATTTGGTACTGGAATTTGATTTAACTCCTGACTGCCATTTTTATGAAATGACCCAAAGCCAGGTCTAAGTATACAAAAACACAATTATTCACAAACCAAAAATCCATAAATAAATCCCTTAGGAACAAATACCATTGTAAAGTGCAGATTTTTCATCATTTACAGTGTTACTGTACATCCCTGGATGTTTTAGAGTTTGTATGTGTTTCACCCTCTGTCCATCTCTAATGCTTTCACAGAGGTTCCTGTTTGGTAATCAACTCTATGAATTGATTACCTCCACTCTGCATCCGAGGTCCAATCATGAACCTACTACCCTCGTTATCCCGCTTGAACCTGTGTTGCTGTTGTCCAGTCAGTCGGTGTCATTGGTTTTAAATACACTTCCTGGTTTTCATTGAGGGGAAGGGAAGGAGGTAGGAGGACTATGTTTCCACCTGGGCGGGTCACCCTCTGTATTTTTGATTGGAGAGAGCTTAAGTGTTCCTGTGTTAGTTTAGTTCTGTTGAGGGGGGGGGGGTCAATTCCTCTCCCTCCCATTCCTCTTCCAGTCATAGCGTGTGTGTGGTTAGGTGTGTTATGTCATCTCTAAGGAGGGGACGTAACAAACAGTAACAGTCACTCAAGGGCATTTTATTTTTACTACTTTTTACTACTTTCCACATTGTAGAATAATAGTGAAGACGTCAAAACTATGAAATTACAAGTATGTAATCATTTAGTAACCAAAAAGGTGTTATAGAAATTAAAACAAATTTATATTTTTGGTTCTTCAAAGTAGGCACTCTTTTACTTGATTACAGGTTTGCACATTCTTGGCATTTTCTCAACCAAGGGTTCAACATACGCGGGAGCTCCTTCAAGACTGTTGGAAAAGCCTTCCAGATGACTACCTCATGAAGCTGGTTAAGAGAATGCAAAGAGTTGAAAAACTGTCATCAAGGCAAAGGTTTGAAACTTTGAAGAATCAACAATATGAAATGTATTTTAATCTGTTTTTTGGTTACTACATGATTCCATATGTATTATTTCAGAGTTTTAATGTCTTCACTATTATTCACTATTATTATTTTTTTTTATGTGGAAAAAGTAAAAATAAAAACTATCCTTGAATGAGTATGTGTGTCCAAACTTTTTACTGGTACAGCATGTGGTATGGATATTTCAACAAGGGCCTATTACAGTTATTTTACAAACACAGCTAGAGTGTTATCTAGCAAACAAAACAGACAATATTGTTCAATACATATAATTTCTTGTCTCCATTGCGCCTTGCTCTCCAATTAAAAGCTGTTGGAACTAAAATGCTCTTGTTAATGGAATAGCGAAAATAGGTCCTGTATGTGAAGTAACAAAACATGTAAATTAATGGCCCCATTATATGAATTGAACAATATTGTCTTTGTTGTTTGCCAGATATACGGAAGCCCTGAAGCCCAAGTAGTAAAAAAAAATTGGGCCCAGAGACTAAGTTTATCTCATTTGAACAACTTAGTATCTCGTTTGAACGACTTATTAAAAAAAAATAAGTAGTAAAAAAAAAAATATTAGAATTTTTTTTTTTAAGTTTTTTTTTTACTACCAATTGTTTTTTGCTAAGTCGTTCAAACGACTTAGTATCTCGTTTGAACGACTTAGCAAAAAAAATTAGTAAAAAAAAACAATTTTTTTTTTTTCAAAAATTTTTTTCATCATTTTTTTTACTAAGTCGTTCAAACGAGATACTAAGTCGTTCAAATGAGATACTAAGTCGTTCGAACGAGATAATCATTAGTATGTCTAATTAGGCCAAATTCTTTATGCAGCAGCATTAAAAGGCCATCCACTGGTTGCTACAGCCCATCATTCTTTGATTCCGTCCAGTGATGGGCCTACTATTGTTCATTAATAGTTATTTGAAACCCTAAAGCAAGGCAACCTTTGAACGCCAAAGCGTTAAGTCAGAACAGTGAGCAATCGGCTGAATAGTAGCACGTTGGCAAGGTGAGGACGCATCAAGTGTGCCATGACATTTTGCTCAAATGATAAAACATTGCATGTAATACAAAACAAGATTGTCCAATAAATATTCAATCCAGGCAACATTACAACAAATAAAAGTTGTAGTCTTGTTTAAGTGCTTAAGTTGAACTTCTTGTATTGTAAAAAGAGAAAGCGTTGCTCACTAGTTGTGACCAATAGCAGCTAGTATACTAATTCACAGCCTAACAACCCTCTGCTATTCAAAACGAATGTACCGCCGCGCTTATATCAACTGAGCTCTAGTCCGCTGTCGTCTTTAGAATATGCCTACTGCATCATTTGACCTCTCCATAAAACAAATATTTTTTGGACCTTGATCAAAGATCCGGGGCTAATACGGAAACACCCGGACAAACATTACTGAATCAAATAGGACGGTTATTTTACCCGAAGCCATTATGTATAACAATCGGAGCTGCAGTGTGTGGAGTCTATGCATGTATTTTTTCGTAGTTTTTCGTATGTTTGTAGTCATAGTACCCCATCCATCATCACCAGTTCATCCAGAGATAATAGGCTGGTCTACGCAGGTTAATAACCAATGTATTAACCTAACACAAATCCCTATAGAAATAGGTTTGTAATGGCCATTTGATTGTTTTGTAGGCTAGCTCACACTAATCAGTAATGAATGCATATATAGGCCTGTCTTGGTGGTTCTAGTGTTCAATTTATTTATTCTGTTTAGTGTGTACATTTTCGTTGATGTAGGATGTGTGTTGAAACGAATACACTCATTAAAAGTATCCATAAGATAGTGAACATTGTCGGTTGTCGCTAGAATGTTCTCCAGTGATCCTTACACCATTATATTTCAAACTGCCCTGTAGTTGTATGAGCAATGGGAATGAAAACAATTTTAAGGGACATTTTACGTTTATATTCACCTCCTCGGACACATTTAATATTTTAAAGTACAAAAAAGAAAAGACGTCAATAAAATAGGAAGTTTATTTTAATCAAATAGCCAGTTGGAACAGTTGGAGTCCCAACGTTTTTTAAATAATACCTGCAAACGGTTAGCAGTGACAATCACAAAGTTATAGCTTACCTTATTATTCGTTCGACAGCTTACTAGACATTTGATTTCGAAGCAATATAATAGCATGTTAATTTATCTTTGCTTACAAATAAATTATATAGGCCTATTAGGATTACACATACTGAAATTAAAAAGCAAACGAGTTTCAGTGTGAGGTCCGGGATGTGCCCTGTTTCCCTTCGTTGACTTGAATGTAGCCTGCCTGTGAAATCCGGGAAGTGACCTGTTTCCTTTGTTGCCTTAAATGTTGCCTGCCCAATCCCCATTATTGTTTGCACCTGTGTCTCGTTCAACCCCTATATAAGTGCTGTGTTTGCTGCCAGTCTTTGTGAGGTATTGTTTGTGTATGCAACTCTACTGAGCCTTCTGCTCCCGAGCGTGGCATTATCCCTGCCTACTTCTTATATCAGCCCGTCTCCTGACCATTGCCTGCCTGTTGACCGCCTCTTTTGGATTACCCTTTGTACCTCTGCCTCCTGCCTACTTGCTTTGACTGTTACCGACCAATCACCTGCCCATTGACTACGCCACTGCCTGTTCCTTCGGCACTCCTGTGTTTTCTCCTTAATAAAGGAGTCCCTGCGCTCTGCGCTTGGATCCATCCCTCCATCCCTCTGTTTCGTGTGAGTTCATTACATTCAGGAAATGATCTGAGCCTATAACTTTGCGCAGATCAGAAAAGTAGACCTATGGAAAGGACATAATTCACGTGGTATTTGTTGAGACGTTTCTAAAATTGGCCTAGAATCCCTTATTCAGATTTGAAACATGATTTTGGAATCAAAATATTGTGCACGAAGATCGTTATCGTCTATAAAATAATTGCGATCTGGCTCAAATAATTGCGATCAGGCAGTTATGTAATATTCGCCACAGCCCAGTCCTAGCCTAAGCTCAATTTGGCAAAGACTCCATTCTGCTGACTAATTTAAATAAAAAACATTTCTTGGAAAAGACGAATTATAGCCTTGCAAATGCATATAGATGGCCTAAAATTAACATGTTTATCATGTACACTGTTCAAGTGACACTGTTCAATGACAATGAAGTTGAATAATCTAACTATCATGTACACTATACTGTATGTACACTATAATTGTATACAATATCATGTGTATAGCCTACAATCAACCACTGATTGATATTGCGGGATGTTGTTGTTCATAGATTTTCTTGAAAATGTGAAAAACATCTGTCTCTCAGCATTTTTACTGTTACAATAACTAAATTAAATAAACTAGATAAAGAAAATAGGAACTTCAGAACAGTTTTGGATTACAAAGAGGCTTTCCATCCATAAATATCACCCTGTCGCTTATGTGTGGGAGGAAGGCATCAACTTGTAAACAATCCCATCTCCCAAAATTCCACGGTCCATTGTGAGCAATTTATGTAAGCGCAATTCAATAAATACACAAGAGTTGTTGAATTTGACTGTTTATTAAAAGTGAATTATTATATATAAATAAAAAATAGGCTAAACAGAAAATGGAAAAAAAGCTTCTCACGCTTTGAGATATGATATCTTAATTAAATTCCTATCCAACCCTTTAACAACATCTCAGATATAATGGGAAAATGGCATGCTTCAAGTTTCATATCAGCAAACTAGGTTTACAGACGATGTGAAGACGCGATCGAGCCACGTCTACACAGTGAACTCCAGGCACACACTCACTACACTACTTTATAGCACTAAACGCTAAAGAAATAGTACCATGAATACAATTTCCTAACAGCTCCGCCCATTCCGTTGATCAATAAAATTGTTAATTTCTCTTGGAAACTTAATTGGAAACTCGAAATTGCTCAAATTGCAATTTTTTCTAGCATTTTTCTAGCATTGCCATGACGTTTCTCATTAGTTTTCCTCAAATTCTATCTAGTTTACAATGTCTTAGTCTATAGTTATTTGGTTAAGAAATAACATTCCTATTTTATTCTTTACTGTTCTAAATATTTTAAGCAATTGGCATGTGATTTTCGTGAAAACGTTTCCTGTCATGTTCATTTAATTGTAAGCAAAGATAAATTAACATGCTATTACATTCGTTCAAAATCAAATGTCTAGCAAGCTGTCGAACGAATAATAAGGTAAGCTATACCTTTGTGATTGTCACTGCTAACCGTTTGCAGGTATTATTTAAAAAACGTTGCGACTCCAACTGTTCCAACTGGCTATTTGATTAAAATAAACTTCCTGTTTTATTGACGTCTTTTCATTTTTGTACTTTAAAATACTAAATGTGTCCGAGAAGGTGAATATAAACGTAAAATGTCCCTTAAAATTGTTTTCATTCCCATTGCTCATACAACTACAGGGCAGTTTGAAATATAATGGTGTAAGGATCACTGGAGAACATTCTAGCGACAACCGAAAATGTTCGAATGTATTCGTTTCAACACACATCCTACATCAACGAAAATGTACACACTAAACAGAATAAATAAATTGAACACTAGAACCACCAAGACAGGCCTATACAGGTGCTGGTCATACAATTAGAATATCATCAAAAAGTTGATTTATTTCAGTAATTCCATTCAAAAAGTGAAACTTGGATAATATATTCATTCATTACACACAGACTGATATATTTCAAATGTTTATTTCATTTAATTGTGATGATTAAAACTGACAACTAATGAAAATCCCAAATTCAGTATCTCCGAAAATTAGAATATTACTGAAGACCAATACAAAAAAATGATTTTTAGAAATGTTGGCCAACTGAAAAGTATGAACATGAAAAGTATGAGCATGTACAGCACTCAAAACTTAGTTGGGGCTCCTTTTGCCTGAATTACTGCAGCAATGCGGCATGGCATGGAGTTGATCAGTCTGTGGCACTGCTCAGGTGTTATGAGAGCCCAGGTTGCTCTGATAGTGGCCTTCAGCTCTTCTGCATTGTTGGGTCTGGCGTATCGCATCTTCCTCTTCACAATACCCCATAGATTTTCTATAGGGTTAAGGTC
>JACXGI010012584.1:9404-22519 GCA_016801175.1 Esox masquinongy | reverse complement strand
CTTTAAATGATGGCAGGTGTGTAATGACTTCTATTTAACATGAGTTTGAATGTGATTGGTTAATTCTGAACACAGCCACATCCCCAGTTATAAGAGGGTGTGCACACTTATGCAACCAGGTTATTGTAAGGTTTTTATTTTTCATTTTTCCCCCTCGAAGATTTCAGTTTGTTTTTCAATTGAATTGTTCACATTATAGATCACATTAAAAGTGGAAAAAGTTCTGACATGATTTATCTTTGTCTCATTCTTTTACATCACAAAAACCTGGCATTTTAACAGGGGTGTGTAGACTTTTTATATCCACTGTATATCAGTGTCACTTACTGTGTCAGAGTTGAATTGACCCGATTGGAACTGGCTGGAGTTGAATTGACCAAAGCTCCTCTGGTCACGACCCCTGTGTTCCGTGTTCAGCAGTTTTGGCTGAGAAAAGGAGCTGAATCCCCCAAAACCTTGGTTTAAATGGCCCATATCGATACGATCAATCGCTCCACCGTGGAACAAGGAATATTCTTCAAGAAGTCTTTCTTCAGGGAGGTGGGGTGCGTGTCTTCCTTGGCGTGACATGAAGCCGGTCCTTCCCTTGCCTCCAGTACTACCTGGCCAATTCACCTGGCCTCTTGGCCTATCATGCCTCAGCCTAATCACACCCGCCTGTGTTAAACTCAACATCAGAACTAAAATCAAGAGAACACACACAACCTTCCCAAAGGAATACATGTTATTCATTCAAACTTGGGAAAAACCTAGTATCCTAGCCTGGAACAAGTATTTCTGTATGTCCCTCAGACTTACATTGGGTTTATATAGGCCAGCCTTGCCTTAGAACCCCTCCTCTGTGGACTGTGACGTTTTCACATCTCTTAGATAGCCGCTGAAGTTTGAAAAGAAAAGTGGTCGCCCCAGGCAGTTGAAATGTTTAACTAACCGTTCAGCAGGCTAGGAGTATGGTGCACAGCCTTAATTAATACGACTGATTCATCATGAACTGTGATGAGAAATCTGGGAATTATCTAACAGTGAAACACAACATTAAAATTCAACACTAGCACTGTCCTGTGTTCACATTTTAGACATTTGGGTGACACTCTTATGCAGAGGGACTAACAATAGTGAGTGCATACATTTCCGACCTCGTCCCTATTGGGGATCAAACCTACATTTTCAGGCATGGAAATCACCATGCTTTACCAACTGGGCTACACAGGACCTGTGTCCTAACCGCATTTGATTTAAAGAAATAATTAAAAATTTCATCTCTAGTACTTAAATATTGGCACTTTTGTGTACCTGTATTTTGGTATTGGTTGCATCCCAAATTGTATAAAATTTCTTAACTAAAGTATTACTTCTTACCTTCGGTTTATTGGTCCTGGTCAAAAAAAGGTGCACTAAATAGTCAATAGTCTGACATACTGGAAGCAGATTTTTTCTGGGCCTCTAGCCACATTCACACCCAGTGTCAAAGCAACTACCCTGTAGAATCTGACTTGGCCTTATTGTGCTCAGAGAGATGATATTCTCCGTCAAAACAAATTCCTCTACAGGTTTGTATTCCGACCCCATTAAATTGCCCGACTACATTCAGTATTGTATTTGTGCGCATCTCTGGCCTCTCCGGTTATTTCCAGCTGCAGTTAATTAAGTGTGATTGACTCAGTCTCCACACAGGGCAGGGCTGTGGAGGGAATGGGGCCATACAGGTGAGGGAGATTGGGATGAGGACAGGGGTTGATAGCAACAGAATGCCCCAGGGATCAATGTTGGCCACAGTTCAGTTTTTTTCTGTCCTGTCAATTCTGGAACTTATTTTGTCTGTATTACATTATGAGCTGAATTGACCCCAACACTGCCAAGGACAATCAATCTCACTAACTGGTAATTCTTCATGACATTGTGGTCTTTCACCTTGAGCTGCTTCAACGACCTGGGAGGACACTAACCAGTGCAAGCATGGGTTCAAATCCAGCCCGCTGTCATCCTAGCAGACCGACTCCCTTTTTCCTCCTACCTTTCCTACCTCCTACCTTTCCTTACTGTCGTATCTAATGAGACAAATGCACACTCCTGCTGTATATTAACGGTATAAGAGCCTAAAGTGTCTTCTATATTTGCATGTCTCTCTGGGTGGCTGCAGAGGGTGGGAGATACGACTTCTCCCCGTAGGTGTTCTGTTCCAGAGTACGTCAGAGCATAATGAAGACAAATCGCACCAGTATTTATCCCTAATGAATCACTTCCGTCCCTGGCAGACTATAGCTGGTTTTTTAAAACCCATTTGTGTTGCAATCTGCTGCAGTGCTGTCTACAACAATCCACCTCTTCCTCTGGCCTGGACAACAGCTAGACAGACTCTTTTTTTTACATTCCTAATGGCAAGCTATACCCTACATAGTGCACTACCTTTGACCAGAGTCCAGTGGTTCATCCGCAGTGCGCTACCTGGCTCTGGTCGAGGGTAGTTTGCTGTGAAGAACAATAGAGTGCCATTTGGGATTAACCTCTTGACTGTTTGCCAGGATTGTCATTCAGAGGGCTCCAGATGACAACAGCCAGGGGCCCCGGCTGGGCTTTACGTAAACAAACCTGGAAGTGGGATGAATCGCAAAAAAGCTGAGGTGAGTGCAGCAGAACACTCCAGAAGACTGTCACGTTGCAGAAACATCAACTCCATTTTGGCTCGCCTCTTGTTATTCCCCTGATTTTCTGTCAACACAGCGGTCATAAGTCTATATTGTTACTTCTGATAGGTGATGTCTGTTGCTTGGATCCCCTGGAGTCAATAAACACAAATATCCCAATAATGGAGGATTAAACGGTTTTGCCAGAGTACAGATTCACAGAAAAGTGTTCTAGTCCTCCCATGATTTTCCATCCGTTCTACTGACTTAATATCCAATGGTTTGTTTGAACGTTTCAATACAATTCTTTTGTGAAACGGCTTGTTTTGCAGGGTGACATCAAAACACTGTGTAGCATTGTATATGGTTTTCAACACTTCCCTCTCCTTAAATACTGGCTTCCTTCGTGTTCCAGCCTGGAATCCATGGCGACGGTACATCTCTGTTTGCCATGTGCTTCTCACAGATGCGTTTAGATACATGTGATGTCACAAAGACATCTGGCACACAGACACACACACACAGAGACACAGCACATGGAGGCACCGTTGTAGTGTAGGGTGTCTCTCCAAGGTGACTGAGCCCTGGGGATCAGTGGTCTTCTGTGATGGGGACTAGAGTGAAGACAGATATACAACCGTGCAGAGGTCTGGGAGATTACTGAAAGCCGAAAGCATAACAGACCCATGTGCCTCCGTATTTATCAAAGATCTGTGGAGAGCGCACCTGATCGAGACAGTGCTTCACGCAAAATAATCGGCATTTATCACATTCTGTTGTCGCCTTTCAACAATGTGTGTAACCGTTAGGAAGAGGAGATCCTGGAAAATGTCGGGACACCTCCCAGCCTTCCAAGCAGAATATCATCATGGTCTGTTGTGTACCTGCTGACACGGGATGACAGCTCATAACAATAGCTGGAACAGATTAACTAGAACAGAATCAGACACATGGAAAAACATAGGTGCGGTGTGTTTGGTAACATTCCAATTATACTGCTCCAGCCATTGCTCCTCGGCAGCCTAACCACTTACTTGTCATGGTGGACAGCTTTGTCGTGGTTACCAACTTGTAAACATTGCCAAGCACCTGACAAAGAGGAAATCAGAGTGTGAGTATCCCTAATGTTGTCATCATCTTTTTCCCTTGTGTCCAGGGCATTTGAATTTGTGTACTGTGAAAAGAAATTGTTCTTGGCGCATTCTTTAGGGGTTCTTCACAAGCCTAGAGAACTCTATAGGTTCTTAAAATAAATATTAAACAGTGCAGTTCAAATAACTTGTTTTAATGGTTCCTCAAAAAAATAACACCCTGTCAAAAATCAACAGAAAGCTTATTTGAGGAACTATTAAAAAGGGGATTCTAACTGGGATTCCCATAGTATTTTCATTTTAGAGTGAATCAAATCAAAAAAGTCAGCCACACTTTACCAGGCAATTGTCATGAATTTAACAGGATTATTTATTATGAATCGAATCTGCCTGTCCCTCATCATCCTATGATTATCTGAGCTGGTCAGTCACCACCTGATTCTTTCTTTCTCCCGTCTGTCTCCATAGCAACCCAACTGGTGTCCTTTGCCCTGGAGGAAGAATATTGTTCGGTAACACTTCTGCATACAGTGATAGTAGTGATGCTGACAATATGGTATACCATTCAGTGGGCGCTTTTATCCAATGCATCATAATTGTGTTTGCATATATTTTATGTATGGTCCAGTAATATTTAACAAATAAACATGAACACAATCAAAGGTAACCAAGCATACTTTTGTGTGAGCAGCCTTAGAATGCAAAACTGAAGCAATTCCCTTTCGTTTACTTTTCAACTTGCCTAGTTTCTTGAAATGTGTTTTTGACATTTAACAGGATATCAGTTAATTTTTGGACAGTACCATAAATAATTTATACTTTTTATTGTATTCATGTTGATTTGAATTTACAATATAATGTTACGAGCAAATATACATTCCCTGCATGGTAAAATAGATGAAAACATCAGGTGGCCTAAGGCTTTTGCACAGTACACATGTGTGGAATGGCAAGAATCAAATTGATGTCTTTTACTCATTGCAAGTGCCATGCTTCACCTGTTGAGACAAACATGACAGTGAGACAACCAAGCTCATCGTTGGCACAGGATTAGGCCATGGACTGAGAGAGAGAGACATCTCACACACTGGATGGGTTGAGTTGGAAGGGACTCTGATCTGCTTGTTGATCCCCTGCTCAAACCAGAAAAAAACATTTGCCAGTGATCTGTCTCTGTCTCGCTTCCCATACAGCTTCTGCCCCCATCTTTCCCACTTGTCTTTGAGGTCAACATCGGGTGAGATAAAGCAGGAACTATGCCTGAGGACAGATGCTGGGTTACGTGAATAACCCAACCTGTTAGGTAAATAGGTGAACTCAAACATGGTTTCATTTAACCATAAGTTGGGTTTTTATTAACTTTCATGCTGGGTTGACCCAGCTGCTGGTTATTTTTCGATTTAAATGTGTTGTCCTCACTGAAGCTCACTAATGCTGAGGAAACTCCCCTACTCTTCAGAACAGTAACAATCAGATTGGATTTATTGTGACCACAGAAACTTAGGACAGCCGTTTAACATCCCTTTCAAAAGACAGCACAATATGCAGATCAATGTCCCGTTCACTGCCCTGGGGCATTCATCTCCAGACTAGGGGAACAGTGCCCCTTGCTGGCCCTCCAACACCACTTCCAGTAGCATCTGGTCTTCCATCCAGGGAGTCACAACAACCACTCTGCTTCAGAGGCAGGGGAGTGTAAGGAGCTATGCAGCTGCCTCAAAGGGCAATAGCAATGACATTCTTATCAGAAGACCCGACGGGTTTTATTTTAACACTATTATTTAAATTATTCAAACAAAATGGTAGACATCCCAAACATGTGGCTTTTGAGAAACTATCTTTCATGACCACAATAAACAGATTTGAAAACCTGTCAATCAGTTCTGTCAGTCTCCCTACTGAGACTGACTGAACCCTCATGGACCCCTGCTGAAGTGGGACTGTACTAAAATAACCCATGACTCATATGCAAGGAGCTCTGAGTCAGATCTACTGAAGTAATTAACAACTGGGTGCTGTGTGTATGTCATTGTGTGTGTGTGTGTGTGTGTGTGTGTGTGTGTGTGTGTGTGTGTGTGTGTGTGTGTATATGTCTGTGTGTGTGTGTGTGTATATGTCTGTGTGTGTGTGTGTGCGTTTGCTCAGCGTGTTTTCATGCTAATCACAGCCAATCAGGAAGCGGTGATAGCTTCTCCCTGGGAAAGTATTGGTATAACAAGACATCTGTGGTTCTTAACGAGTTGTCTCTGTCATCTGGAGGTGGAGCATTAATTGCAGCCATGAGAACAGAGTGTCGTACAGGTACAAGTAGACATGAATGGTACAGGGACATGGGAGCACACGCGCGCACATACACACACCTATAGTAGACACACAATAAAAACACAGGACTTTAGTGCCCTCATGTGGTGAAGAAAAATGCTTACTCCCAACCACTTTTCCGGTCGGTCCTTTCTCTTTTTACATTTATACCGTGCAGCCATTTAGTAGATGTTCTTAACAACACTTGTCAAGCTGGGACAGTAGTAGTCAGTGCTAGGAGAACAGAAAAGGTGCAGGCTTTAGTTTCCAAATGGCAACGGTGGAGGAAGGTGAGGGTTATGTTTGACACTCCTCCACTAGGCAGGGTTTCGTTTAGTTGGGGCGGGACAGCGAAGACGCCAGAGGTGGCAGAGCGAAACGCTCGGATAGAGATGCAGGGTTCGAATGTTGCCTGAAATTAGGGAGGGTGGGCACCGTGGTTTGGTAGAGGATACGAGGAAACCAGTGGAGTGTGTAGAGGGAGCCGTTTGACAGGGTGGAACTTCGAGAGGTTTAAAAATGGACTGGCCAAAGTTCTTTCTATCCTCTTCTCTCTCTCGCCACCCTCACTTCCCCCAGCCCAATATTCGGCTCCCAGTTCTCTGTCTTTCTGTTCATAAAGAGTAAAAGTCAGATAAAAAAGATGCACAGTGTTCTGCTAACTAAAGTGTAAGCACTCCTAAAATTATCTGAAATGTCTTCCCACAGTGTGCTGTTTGTAATTCTCATCAGCAATTTTCAGTTAATAGAAAATGGTAGGTGATTTCGACATTTTGTCTTGCTCACACGTGGCTGTGCCTGTAATGACAACCAGTCAGTCACACACACCCACACACCCAACACTACACTGACACTTCACAAGCATTACACTGAAGCAAAAGTGACAGATCCAGAGCCGTAGAAGGTAATTGGAAAGTGATGGAAAGTGATAATTCCCCGGACTCCAAAGACCCACAATGACCTGTAGTAATCAATAACTCCTGTGGGAATGGGTCAATAGGATTTAAAGATTAGGATGTCTAGACCAACCCTAGGGGAATATGCGTACCTGCTCATTAATACACCACATTGCTTTAGTAATGCTTTCTGTTTGTTTTTGTGCTTGTTGTTATCTTTGTTCCGTGTAGTCATGCTGCTTTTGTGTCAGGTACCATGTCTAGTTTTTGTCACCGTTGACTTCTCTACACAACGAGCTAGATAATGCATTATTCTGATATGATAGGGATGTCACAGTCTATGTTATGTGTGGACACAATTGCATGAAATCATTTTTGGCGTTTTCCATACAAAAATTATTATGATTTATTTTGACCTCACAAAAGGTTATTTCCTGGGTAATATGATTGATTTGTCTTTTAGTCTGCTGCTTCGACAAGCCCTCTCGTGGTAGGTCGGTGCATTTGGCCAGCAGAGAAGTAGCTGTGGAGACGGTTTTCCGAAGATTCCCGATTCTTAACGGTACTTGCCGGAAGGTCCGGGTGCTGTGTGCTTCAACTTCAACATAAACAGCAATGGCGGAGGCAGCAGCAGCATCAACAGCGGCTCCAGCAATAACAGGAGGCTGGACTAAACACGTAACCTGCAGGTAGGTTAAGTACTCGGAACCAACTTCACACAACGACTTTGATGTTGTCCAAGGTTTGTAAAGGGAATGCCACGGCCGTTTCAACGACACTGACAGCCACGTCTTTTGTGCTTCGATACAAGCTCAGTTTATTTGTTTGTGAAACAGCCAGCCGATGGCAAGCTCGCTTGGACATAACTAACTAGCTATTTCCTATAAGCTTACACTTCAAGTAAACGAGGGAGTAACATCTGTACTGTAATGCCAACACGAAAGTGAAACGCATTGACTACTGTAGAACCAGCACGGAATGAAAGACAGACACTGGCGAATATATTCCATTATAATTATAAAATAGTTCAATTTACCAAGGTTCATCGGCCCGTCAAAATGTTTTCCCGCTGCTGTTCTGTATTATGATGTGGTTGGGCATTTTGCAGTGCTCTCATTCCTCGACCAAAGGAAGCTTAATGCGGTAGACATCCAACCAACCAGCTAGCTAACGTTGGCTAGCTGGTACACGTTGGCTAGCTGGTAAGAATCAATTTAAACCCTTCTATTAAGGGTATATGGTTAGTTACGGAGGGCATATGGTTAGTAACACTCTAAAATTGGTCAAAACCGTCGATGTCTGTTTTTGTTTTCCATTGTCTTCGTGTTTTGTGTATAGCTAGCTGCTATCCAGTGGGCTTCGAATTCCGTTGGATATTCTTTGTGCAGCAATGGAGTATTGATTCGAAGCTCGTGCACTGTTTGTCATCAGATATTAGTCTGAATTTGCGGCAAGTAATACGAATATAATTTGATAAGATGGACATGTTGCTAGCATGACTCAAAGTGACTGCTTTATTACAAAAAGGACACACTGCTCCAAGGTTTTCCCATGTGTACCAAATTGTTAAATTCACAAGCACAATTCAGTTCCGTTTGTTTGAAGGAATCTTTTTTTTTACTGAGACAATGTGCCTGGTCATTTGCTGATATTTCAACAGAGCAGATTTAAATAATCTGTGACCTCTTGGTTATTTGCAGGTATTTCATGCATGGGCTTTGCAAAGAAGGCACCAACTGCCGATATTCCCATGATCTCAACACCAGCCAGCCATCGACAGCCATGATTTGCAAGTTCTTTCAGAAAGGAAACTGTATGTTCGGGGACCGGTGCAGGTAAAACCTTTTTAAAGGTGTGTGTGTGTGTGTGTGTGTGTGTGTGTGTGTGTGTGTGTGTGTGTGTGTGACAGGACAAATATAAACACCCTGTATCTGAGATATATATGGTGCCTGGCTGTTGCCTAATAGCTTGTGAGCTCTAATGCCTGGACTCCATCTTAATGATGACAGTTTCGAGAGGGGATTCCAAAGACACTAGCATAGCTAGTTCTTTCAAGCATTTTTTTAAATCCTAATTGATCCCCTGGCTGCTTAGTATTGTTGGGGGGAAGAAACAAAAAAAACACTGACTGCATTGTTAATTTGAGTGAAGTGGCTGGTTAGCTGGCATTGCTTCTGAGAAGTGTAAGTGTTTCTGGACTATGCAGTGGAATGCTCTTTCAGCAAATCACCTGATATGTGAGAACGCAACCACACAACAGCCGTTTCCTAATGTCAATGTGTTATCCATGCAGACACCCATGCCCTCAGCAGCCAAACGACCAGGCTAAAAGGAGGCCTTTGGGGACCTAGCAGTAGGAAATCTGTAGGCTGGCATCGGGTCTGTTTCTGCTGTCTATGTTAGACAAGTTGGCACAAAGAGATCTGGGACCTGGTAGATTAACGTGACCATCGACACAACCTTCCTCGAACCAAGTGCCCAAATTTCTACAGTTCTGAGTGACTCAAAATGCTGTGTCTAATACCATGGAAATGGTGTCTGTTGGGTGTTCCTTTGCTTCCTTGTGTTCCGTTAACTTATGGAACGTTGTGGCCTAAATAACACTTGCGACATTAGGTTGTACACTATGACGGGCTGGGAAAAAAACCGTAATGAAACTGAAATATGAAACTTTATTTTACAGAAGTGAAAGAGCGGGATGCCCTCAGTGTGGAATAAGCTTTATTTGTGTTGACTGTGTCCACCGTTTGGGATGTATTTAGGATCTACAGTGCATCTGTTCCGGAAGCATAATTTCATCCTAAGAAATGTCACTAGTCTGATGGATGTGTTTGGGTTGTTAATCTAAACGTAGTGAAAAGGCAACTGACAGCCAATCCGCAGAACAGACGCATTACTGACACAGACCCGTGTTGGACGTGCACTCAAGCAGTCGGTGTTACATTTAATTTTCCCCAAGATGCATTATTGATATCGAGGAAGCGGGAAAGATGGTGTGCTAAAATGGCAACAGGGCCAGGTGGTACCCGGGTGTACCAGAGGCTTCTAACCCGGTCTCCCCAGGCCTGCTGCTCCTTGAACCGGGCACGGGCTGCCTCGTACGTCTACCAGCGTTCAACAGCGTCCCCATAGTTACACCATAGTTACCGACCCATGGTTACCGCTCCCAGGTTCGCTGTCTGGGAGTGAAACACCACACCTCCCAAATGGCACCCTGTTCCCGAGGTCGTGCACAACTTTTAACCGGAGCGCATTGGAAATGGTGTGCCATTTGGCACAATGTCTTTTGTTAGCTGCCTAGCCTGGGTGTATTGTGGTCTCCTATTTGCGTAGGCTGCTGAGTCCGTGAGTGTTAGCCAGTCCTCTGGGAGGAATGAAACCTGTGTGCCGTCGTCATGTTGTTGGTATCTGAAGGGAATTGCGTCTGTCAGCTGTCCAGAAAATGTAAATGATCGTGTAGTCCCGCTGATGTCCTCGTTGCTGCGTAGGCACGTAGCCTGCTAGCGGACCTGACTACGTTGTGAGGACGCTCTCCAGCGTCGCAGTCGTTCTGCTAGGGGAACACTGCTCATTAGTCTACCCAGGCCCATATGATGGAGACTCATCCGTCCTCATTATTCACTTCTATAGAGGCATGGATGAGGGGGATGGGCAGCCAGAGAATAGGCCCCTCTGTGAGGCTTTTATTATGGATGAACTTAAACCTTTAGTGGGGCTGTTGTGGAGGTCTGCCTGTCTGCCAGTCTGTCTATTTCCACAGCCCCAGGCCAGATGGAGAGTGCTGCAGCCTGCATGACCATTACATAACGGTGTCTCATCCTCTGAGTGCCCCCCCCCCCACTTCACTTGGTTCATTCGGTTCATTCCTCCATCCTATAGCAGGCAGCGACGTGCTTCAGTGGCTCTTCAGTCGTCTATATGAGTGTTCCCCTCCAAAGGCCCTCTTGATGGCCTGATGCTGGAGTGGCTCTATGGCCGGGGGGCTGGGCTCTGGGAAGGTGTGTAAAATGACACCCTATTCCCTATAGGCCCTGGTCAAAAGTAGCACACTATAAAGGGAATAGGGTGTCATTTGACATGCGGCATGGCTCTGGGAATGTTTGCTTGGTAACAGCCCTGGAGACTGGAAAGGATTGGATGATGGAGGTTCAAGAGATGAGGCTGGTTGATTGGATGGGAGCGGTTCCACAGAGGTGGTTGGTTGGTTTACCTAGCAGGGGTTCAGGAGCAGTGGCAGAATAGCCTAGTGGACAAGAGCGCTAACTAAAGGTCACTGGTTCTAATCCCCGTGCTGACAGGGTAAGAGACCTTGCTCTGTCCCGGACCAAGACAGTTCACCTTAAATGCTCCCAGGTGGCTGCTGTAAATAAGGGCCCGGCCCTGTAAATAAGATTGTGTTTTCATACTTGACTAGTTAGAGGCGGTGGATTGGTAGGTTTGTACAGGAGAGGTTCAGAAGAGGCGGGTGGTTGGTTGGTTGCATAGGAGATAAGTGCTGCTGTTTTATGGCAGACATGCAGTTCCCCAGCTGTCACTAGGGTTGTGTCATCCTATATTGTAGCCAAGGATTTTTTTCTCCTGGGCTTAGCGTTAGGCCAACAGGACAGTTGACAATATTTGAGTATAAAATCTAGGCCTGAATCTGGGACATGCTATATCTTAACATGGATTTAGAAGAAGGAAAAGCATTCGTGTAATGGACGGTACATGCCTATACAGCCCAGTTCCCACTATAATCTCACAGACTGACTCCATTTTGGACTTGTCATTTTTTCCTCCTGACTGTATGAACTAGGGCTGCCTGATTTAATGCCATTGTGAACAAACGTGCGACGTTGACGTGTATAATATCCGAACCACCACTGGTGCCTGCATCGCCACAGAAGTCACAATTCAACGATTTTATCCAGTTACGCGCCCCCTGGACGAATCCTCTGCCGTTTGGAACTTCAGATTGGTGTGAAAGCGGTAGATGACAGACATACCTTTTTTTTTTTTTTGACAGAATGTGTTGTCAAGTCAGCCCTCCCTCGTTCCTTCAGTGCCTTTCTCCTTAACTACACAGCAACAGGGAGGCATTCGGCTGTAGTCTGGCGTCCCAACACGGTCCGACGAGTTCGTTTCTGTACTTACCACAATGGTTTACCTGTGCTGAATTCATTATGTTGGGGCTGACACCGACACATTGGTGATATGTTTATGGCTTGACTCTCCGGACATGTTCATCTCATGCGGCTAAAACGAGGTAACGGTGGTTTCTGGGAAAGGGAGTCGGGATGGGTGACCTTGTGCCGTGTGACTGCTGCATCATGAGATGTGACGGTATGGCAGGGCTGTGGTAACTGCCGGTCTGTGCTACGTTTGGCTCTGACCTATTCAGTTATGCATTAATGGAAGTTTCTCCCCGTGTTTCTCCGCCGTGGGGCACAGAGGAAGTGACCTTTCACACAGGTGCTGGATATCCAGAATAGCAAGTGGCTGAGGGGGCTGTAGCACTGCTTTGTTATAAAGCATATTATGTAAAAAAGGATTTAAAAATTAGATTTCAGTTCCTTGGCAGAGAAATAGAACTTGAGAAACGGTTTGATAGATATTTGTACATGCGCCTTGAGGAATTGTGACCCAATGTAATTCTCTCTGCCTCTCTCGCCAGATTTGAGCACTCTAAAGAAGACCTGCCCGGACCCAAGCTGCCGCTGCCCTCTGCCTCCACCCGCCCCCCCCCCACGTCTCTCAGTGCCCCGTCCCGCCATGCCCGCCGACCAGGGAGTGGCGAGGCCGCGAACAGCCCAGAGAACCCTCTCGGATCCGGGGCAGGAGACTGGGTGATGGCTGCGGAGTTTGTGCCCGGCCGGCCCTACTACTGCGGACGGGGTGAGTCGATGCCCGGGTTGATCTCAGTCAACTGTAGAGAACTACGTTGGGGATTGGCAGCCATTTTGGACGTGGAGGGCGACTGTAGCCCAACAGCACTGGCAACACAGAGTGGCTGCATCATTGGTGAAGCCTTACGCAGTGGCTTCGGAAAGTATTCGGATCATAGTTTATTTCTCATCAGTCTACACACACAGTACCCTCTAATGACACAGTGAACACGCCATTTTAGAAATCTGCCAATTAAAAATAAAAAGAATAATACAGGAAATATCTCATGAACATAAATAATCACACTTTTTTTTTTTTTTTTTTTTTTTTTTTTTTTT
>JACXGI010012583.1:0-22450 GCA_016801175.1 Esox masquinongy | reverse complement strand
TGGTGGTGGTAGTATGGGGATGGTGGTGGTGGTAGTATGGGGACGGTGGTGGTGGTAGCATGCGGACGGTGGTGGTGGTATGGGGACGGTGGTGGTGGTGGTAGTATGAAGACAGTGTAGTCAGTCGTTAAGAGCATGCCGCTTAGAACGGGAGGATTTTGAGTTCGATTCCCTCAGGGGCCAGTAGGAAAATGCAGGCACTCACTGCTATGAGTGTATGGTAAACATGTCCGCTAAATGACTTCTGTATGTAGATGTTAATCATCATGGTGACTGACTGACTGTTCATACCTGCTGTAGGGACCGACATGGTCGTTTGGCTAACAATGTGTTCCTGTGTGCCATTCAACCTCAGGAGTTGGAGCACCAAAGGGGCGTCCTGATGAACGAGATCCAAGCAGCCAAAAACTCCTGGTTCAGCAAGACCCTGGGCTCCTTGAAGAACTCCGGCGGCGGCACCTCCCAGTCCCAGCCCCCATCGTCCCCCAAAGATGGCCCCCCGTAAGCCCCCCCCACACACACACACACAGACCAGCCCAGCTGGAGAGGAGGTGCGGAGGAAAGTCTGCTTCGGTGTGATGAGAGCTCATCATTGGCTGGGTAACACCTGAGACTATGCAGTATTCCCTTTCCATGGGCGAAGTCAGGAGGAGAGAGAAGCACGGTCGGCCCTCGGCACATATTTCCCTCCCTAAGCCCGTCCACTCTACCACTGGACTAGCCAACCGCCCCTCTGTACCGCTGGAGAGCTTTGATAAAAAGGACATTCATGGATCCGGGATGGCGACTGGGTGGAAGATTTGGTGGGTTGTCATTTACACTGTTGGCCTGGGGGCGGGGCTTGAAGTTCTTCTGAGAAAGTGTTTTCTCTCTCAAATGAGAGGGTCATCGCCGTGTTCTACACGAAATATAATACAACAGCGCTACCTAGTGGTTCAATGTTGCTACTGCTGGGTAATATGGTCTGTCTTGAGGGCATGTGACTATCTGATATGCTGACAACTTGAAACAAATCTAAATGCTATTGCGGTCATGACCCTTTTAAGGATCATTCAACAGTTACAACTAAACAGCCTAGAAACACATTCTGTGTTCCGTGCTTAAAAAAAATAAAAACTACTAAAAGCGTTATGAGCATAATATATTCACAGCTTTCAGAAAGGGGATACTGCAGTCTCAGAACAAAATCTTGTTTTTCTTTATAGTGATATAGCGTAAACTATTTTGACCTATAGATATGTATACCTAACTAAATATTGATTTTTTTTTTTTATATATTGTACAGTTCTAAAACGAGTGCTCTGTTAATTTTTTTACCGTTTGGAATTTGAATGTCATCTTTGTAGACATAATTAAGCACAGTGTGTAAAGTCTGGGTCTAGTTCAGATGTTGGCCGAGTTAAAGCCCCTCTTTCATTCCTGTTTTATAACGAGATAGGCTGTTTAATTTGAACCAGACATCGGGCTCTGCATTCTAAAGTAAGTGCAGTATTCAGTATGATTAAGCGAACCAGGCTGAAAACACAAGAAATATGTGTAAATCCTATCTGTCCCATTACATGGTTTACTTACTAAACTATGGATTCAACTGTACCTAGCAGGTCAAATTCAAACTTGAAGTCAGCAGGGGTCGTTCAAAAAACACTCCTTAAGACAATATTTACAATCTGTTGAATTTGTCGGCTTTTTTAACTTCAATTCATTCCAATCCTACGTTTTCCAGAAAGACAGGAAGTTATTCTAAAGTTATGGTACCGTTGTACGGGACCTCCCCCCCTTATCTCTGCTATTGGCAGCAGTCATTTGATGCTACTTTACTGTTGTAACTCAGCCTAACACATTATTATTATTATTGTTATTATTATTATTACTTTACAAAGCCTGACACTCACCTAACCATTATCTCTGAACTGGGGCAGTAGAGTATATGGCAGACATGGCTTCCTATTTCATAATGAAACGTCGTGGCCAACCAGTTAGATGGTCTAATAGGAAATCATACTTCTGGTCATTTTTATGATTGGGTAACATGACCGTTATGACGTGAGCAACATTTGAACATTCCGGAACACCTATTTCAGCCAATGATTTAGCATACATTGGAAAACTATTAACTAGCCAGGCGTTTGGCAATAGCAATGGTCATGCTGTTTTAACACAGGCAGGCAGGGATTTCTGAAACACTGGCCATAATGTTCACCCTGGAATGGGAACGTTCCCAATAGCAGTGCATGTTCGCTAAACTCCGTTTCCACAGTCATGTGTTTGAAAGGGATGTTTCTCTGGACCAGAGGCCAGGAAGATTGCTGCAAAACACGAGCCAAGAACCATCAGGGCTGTGTGTTTGTGTATATATATGTTTGTATGTGTGTGCGTGTGTGTGTCAGTCAGGGTTAAGGTGAGCTACCCTGACTAGTACTAATTTAAATGGTTTCTTCACAAGGCTGCCTTCTTTTTTTTTTTTTTGACTAAGCAGTGACTGTTTTAAAACCCAGATGGATAGCACATCCAGAGGAAAACCATTTGAATATTCTGTGTTATACTTTCAAAGGATCGTGCCATGACGACATACATGTCTGTCATTTTAAAAGGAGTACACGAGTTGACAAGGTCACAGCCGTGGGCCCGGAACAGGTCCCATTTGTCTTACCTGGTTTCCTTTTCCTAACCTTTGTGTCAAGTGCTCTGTTGATGCATTTTGATTGATGCATTTTGCCTCTTAGTTGTTGTTTGAAAGGCGCTGACTCATACGCGTTTGTTGCAGGTTCCTGACGAGAGAGAGACAGGCTTAGATGAAAAGAGAAGGCCTGCACACTTCAGCTGCTGGTATCAGCATTAATAAACCACAACGGTAGTCACAGGATCAGTGCGCGGATTTATTAGGCATGGCTAATAAATAAATAAAAACGAGGATAAGAATAAGAATTGGGCTACCTGCCGGAACGCAGCCATATGTCATGTCAAAGTTGTTCAGCCAGTGTCATATCAAGTTCATGAGGTCTAAGCCTCTGTGTATTTTTGCAGTATGTGCACTAACCACACGTCAATATTTTAAACACTATTTTAATTGTTTATTTGTACTCACAAATGATTCAGAGAACAAACCTACTTTCTTTTTTATTCCTATTTTTTGGGTGTTGAGAAGACATTGGCCAAATTATAATCTAACTACAACAATGCAAAAAATTACTTTGGACTCACAATATTGTACATTATTTCATGTTTCAACACTCCTGTTCTGGTCTGTTTGCCAACAGAGTTGTCCATCCATAATGCCTATATCATTTTCAGTGACAGCCTCTAACGCTAATTGTATTTTCTGTACAGTAATCGTCTGATGTACATCAATAAAATTCTGTTCTCTGTCCACCAATTTACAGTTCTGTCATTGTTCTTTTATTTCATTCATGAAAGCAGATATGACCATAATATTCTCAAATGATCAGTTTTGTGTTTTAGCACTGATACAACACTCCTAGACCAATGTTGGACTTAAAAGAAACTTTTTATTCCTTTTGTCATCACACAGCAACTACCATCTGAAGCTGTGTTAAATTTGTCTGTAGCATACATGACAATTTCATTCATTTTATTATTGTGATATGATTATACATCAAATTAATAGAACTGTACACTTCCAACACCCTCTCCCTCTTACAACTAATGTCAAAACAATCTCATTTTTCCCAAAATATGTCATCTTCAAAAAAAAAAAAAAAAAAAAAGAGCAAAAGACAGCCTACAATTCATTTTAAGATTTAAAATCTGGTAACACAGAAACTTCAATACAAACACAACCAGTAATTACACACCCCCACCCCAAAAATAAAGCATTATAGTAATTCTAAGCAAAAATATCCATAATTTTTTTTTTACATAATTGAATGGGTGTAAATGAATGTTTTATACATGTAATCATGTCAGAATAATGCAAGGCATATTGTTTGGCAATGACAGAGTGAAAATACATGGTAGCAGGGGAATGTTGGCCCTTGAGATTGAAAGTGACTCTATTTTAATGTCAGACACTTTCATTTAATCGTTTTTTTTTATTGTTCCGTCAAGAAAAGCCCTTAGCCAATGAAAGTGAGGGCTCGCCTCAAAGGTTTTCACCTGGCACTGACAATATCATTCTAATGTTGCAGAAAGACTCCACTTCACAGAAAACTGTACCTCACCTCATGCTTTAGTTTAACAGAGTTAGCTGGGTTGATGACCGGGTTGGAAGCCCCTGTGCAAAGAGAGGTAGAGAACGTGTAGATAAGAGGAATATGATGTATTCCTTCATCTGATGGGTAACTACCCCAGAATAAGGTTTTACAACCTACTACTACGAAAATCACTGTTTTAGCGGAAATTAGTTTGAGCCTCAAAAGCTTATCTGGTCAGCTATATAAATTACAAAGGACGAAAAGTGCATTTTTGACTTATGATAGTAAACAATTAGCAACGTGAATGCTTTTGAGTTATATAGATTAAGCAAACAATATATACAGTGCAAGCATTAGTATTATAATTATTGCAAAAAAATTAAACAATAATTGTACTATATTCATAAGCTCACAAGTCCACTATCTTTACTACCTGAATGCTATGCAAGAAGGAGAGGATTATGTACTGTCTATGTAGTCATGTATTTGCATATGAAGTCAGTAGATCCCACCAATGAATAGTATAAAGGTGCAGCAAATACAAAGTATGAAATCAAGTTGTCTTTTCAAAATGGCCTTTGAAGAAAAAATATTTTCCATTCAGGGAGGCCTTGAAAAGCAATGGAAAGGTAGAGAAGTCAAAGCAAGACGGCAACAAAGTTGAGACCTTAAGTTAAAAGTTAATTAGCAAATTGGTCTCCAAACTTGTTAAGCAGAGGAAACGAGGACTATCGCGGAATGTGTCGCTAGTTTTCTTTTGTCCTGGATCGAAACAGACATGAGATCCACTCACCCGCTTAGACATTCTATACCATGTTGTCTTGTCTATCTTTACAACTCATCTTAGCCGGGCTTACTACGGCAGAAACGGCTTCAGCCATCTAAGCACAACAGTAGGAGCCCCTGGTGGAGTGTCGTCACGCTCCTCTTTTTAGCACCTGCCAATCGCTCACTGACACTGGGCCGTCTTGTTGCCAGACTCCACCCCCATAGGGAATCCATTGCTGATGCTCTTGGGGCTCGGCGGGGTACTCCGGACAGGGGAGGAGGGGTCCCGCCTGGAGTCGGCGGGGACCACTGACGAGCAGCTCTTCTGAGGCACCCTGGGCCGTACCACAGCTGTCTGGGGGATGACTGACATCTGTCTCAGCCCGTCAACACCCCTTAGAGGAGGCCTGGTGAGCAGGCAGATGGGGGTGGAAGCCCCGGCCAGTAGAGGAGGGGTGGTGGGTGTGGGTCTGGGGCAACGTGGTGGCAGGGGTGGGGGGCACGGGTCCTCTTCACCCTGGGTCTGGGTGGGGTCCATTCCCAGGGTGGTCTGACCCTCCTGGGGCTCCAGCTCCTGGGGAGGATCTTGCTGCATGCTTCCCTGCCTAGAGGTGGTTTTCTCGGAGCCGGGCATGTCGCAGCTGTCGGTTCGCCGCCGGGAACCCTCGTGCATGCGGCTGGTGGCCACCACAGCCTTCATGATAGCCTGCAGTCAGAGAAACGTTACACCGCTGTTAGTCATCAGTCAGAGAAACGTTACACCGCTGTTAGTCATCAGTCAGAGAAACGTTACACCGCTGATAGTCAGCAGTCAGAGAAACGTTACACCGCTGTAAGTCAGCAGTCAGAGATGTTACACTGCTGTTAGTCAGCAGTCAGAGATGTTACACCGCTGTTAGTCAGCAGTCAGAGAAACATTACACCGCTGTTAGTCAGCAGTCAGATGTTACACCGCTGTTAGTCAGCGGTCCGAGAAACGTTATGCCGCTGTTAGTCATCAGAGATGTTACACCGCTGTTAGTCGTCAGTCAGAGATGTTACACCGCTGTTAGTCATCAGTCAGAGAAACGTGGGGGTGGGGGGGTGCTGCATCTTTCACGGGGGATTGACTTGTTTACTGTTGCCTTGTTCTTAGTTGGTCCCAGTGATGCCACTGGGGATGTTTTTAGGATGTTCTTGGAACATTCACAGTCCTGTGGACATCCTGACAACATGGCTTTTGTCTTGGTTTGCAGGGTAATAAAATGAAGGTCATAAAACCTTCCTGACATGGTCCTTAGTGATGATGGTACTACAAAAATGTATTTTAGTTTAGTCCATGAGCCTTTTTCTCTCTAGTTAGGAAGTGTGTAATAGCAGTGCAGGAATGGTAGCTTTCTGTTGATCACTCTCCTTCATTCTCCCCTATTTCCTGTAGGATGTGTACCTTTTGACAATGTATACAACACATTATTACCCACTTGTACCCTTCAGTCATGTATCATGGGAAAGCTTGGAGTCACAGCCACAGTCACAGCTGCTCAGACACATTTTACAGAATGAAAATGTAGACTTTTGACTAACACCGTCCATTTAAAAATGATCTTTACACCTCTCTCAAAAGGAAGCTGTGGTAAATGTGAATCTATGTTTCAGTAGGAGCTCTGAAAGGTGGTCCTGGTCAGTTTGTTGCCTCTATCACCACCCGCCACTTCATGAACATAGCTAATCCCTTACATGGAATTTATTGGGCTAAGCTCCCTAAAGTCTAATGAAAGAGGGGCATGTCTGCTAGCATGCAATACTGACTCTCTGCTATGAAGCGTTCAGTGATAGGATGTTTCTAGCTCTTCTCAAGCGAATAAATGCAAGGTAACTTTACCACTTTGTAAGACTGACTATTATCTTAACCCTCGATGTTAACTGGATGCAACCTGACATCAATAGCAATGTTAGATCACCCTGTACCTATTGGTCTATAGTGTGAACAACGTGGGTCCCCTCAACTATATACAACTGTGCAGTATTTTAAAATAGGTTTAGCTACACATTGAAACTAGTGTGTCTGTACTAAAGACTCCTGCAGATCTAACACCATGCAGTAGTTATTAAAAGTAATACAATCCTTTTGTATTGATCACATCTTGCCAAATTCTGGGTAAATATGTTTTATATCACTATCCACCCCCATAGACACAGTCATTACAATAGTGTTAGTAATATCAAGAGAAACCAGGGTTCCAGGGGCCGGGAACAAAAATGAATATTAGCGATCATACAAAACAATCTGTGATGTTTCCTATGTGCGGTATGTGGGTAAAAAGTGTTGGTCTGTTGTATGTAAAGAGGACCATTTATAAAGTTGCTTGCAAGGAATGACTGTAAGGGAAGAGCAATTAGGTGTGGCAGCACAGATACTGAAGTACTGAGCAAAAAACATGTAACTAAAAATAACTGTTACAATACAAAGAACAGTGATGTTAAGAATGACATTGAAAGCTTTGGAGTAGCTTAAATTACATTTTGCGCAAAAATGCTCACTCAGCTCCCTGCTTCATTGAGGCAGATGGCCCATTCATAACAAAACCCTTTCACATTGCCAACCACTTTCATTAGTTTTTGTTGACAAGATTAGCAAACGGAAGCATGACATGCCGACAATGCTGAGCTGTCATATTCGCACGTGACTGACCAAATAATGATATACAATCCCTGTACAATCCCTCTTTTGTACAGTTGATGTGGAAAATGTTTGCTAGCCATCTATAATGAAGACGACCTCCTACTGACAGCCTGGATGATTAATTACTGAGGTTGATAGCAAAAGATATATCCTATTTGCCACATTTGTAATGTTAGCCTAAATTAAATTCTCTGCCCCAGGACCTGGAGAGAAGCCTTTAAGACAATCCTTTACCCAGAAACGGCAAGTCACCCCTTATATGATTCAAACAGCCGACAAATCGGCCCGCTATTAGTGCTTAGCAAACTGAATAAAAACAGTGTTATTTCGCAGAAATAAAATCAAAAACAGACTTTCGGCATGCCTGTGGGGAAGGGCACTCAGCAGGCTCTGACACAAACGAGTGGCTGAAAGACACTGATAATGAGAAGATAGTGGGATCTGTACTGTTAGACTTCAGCAAACCTCTGATATCATTCACCATAACCTTCAGTGGAAACAAAACCTCGTTGTTATGGATTTACATCCTGAGGCGTTTCTCGTGGATTAACAGTAACTGATGTGATACGACACAGATGGTTTTTTTTAATGGAAGCCTTTCTATTGCAAAACCGGTTTAGTGGGGCGCAAAGAGCAACCGAAGAGCAGTTGACTTGGATCCTCATGGTGATCCTTTTCAATCAATGACCTTCCAACCTAGCCTGTATGTATGTATGTATGCAGAATGAACTAATAGATGTGCAGCACTTCCATGTTGTTGCCGGCTCTTTGGGGTTTCCAGGCTGGGTATCTGTAGAAGCACTTTGTGACAACTGCTGATGTAAAAAGGGCTTTATAAAATGAATTGGATTGATTGAATTTAACTAGCATTAAGCTGGTCCTAAATATTCCCGACCAACTAAAAGCATTATATTTGAAACCAATCAGTCACGCAGCTATGGATCTATTGGTGAATAACATGGTGATGGACCACCGGGAGGAAGATATACAGCTGGATATTACTTTAGACAGCAAGAGGAAATTGTGAAAACACTCAGTGGTTGCTCTCCTGGCTCAGAGTGGAGGAGGGATTGACAGCATCACTGCAGGTCTTTGTGTGGTTGTTGAGATGGATGTGTTGAGGTAAGTGTTTTGTGGTAGATGCGTAGAGGGTAGATGTGTTGAGGTAGATGTGTTGAGGTAGGTGTTTTGAGGTAGATGTGTAGACGTGTTGAGGTAGATGTGTTGAGGTAGGTGTTTTGAGGTAGATGTGTAGAGGGTAGATGTGTAGACGTGTTGAGGTAGATGTGTAGAGGGTAGATGTGTAGATGTGTTGAGGTAGATGTGTTGAGGTAGGTGTTGTGAGGTAGATGTATAGACGTGTTGAGGTAGATGTGTTGAGGTAGGTGTTTTGAGGTAGATGTGTAGAGGGTAGATGTGTAGACGTGTTGAGGTAGATGTGTAGATGTGTTGAGATAGATGTGCTGAGGGTTCCGGGCTTTCAACTAGAGGTCTCTTCAAAGTCCCAAAGTTAAGAACAGAAGCTGGGAGCAGCACTGCTCTAAATAGAGCCATGAATATACATGGACCTTTCTGCCACTCCGGGTAACTCAGACTTATAGTTATAATAAAACTTATAGGGATGAAAAGAAAAAAACAAACCCAGAAACTTCTTAACACACATCTCCCCACCACACAGAGGAAATTGACCTCAAGAAAATTCCCCACTGGACAGCATTACTCCAGTTTCGGCCCAGAGTTGGGGATCTGGCTTAAGTAGTATTTGAAACAAGTCCTGTACACAAGGATCGCTATTAAAGAGGTACAGAATGTATTACATCATCGGCATTCATCAAGTCATCAATACAGAAGTCATTAGATGATTTGAAGCTATTAAGTTGGCAGTTGATAACATTATCCGTAGCTACAAGCACTCGCTCACCTTGAGCTTGCGCCTGGCGTTGAACTCCTGTAGCTTCCTCTGAGTGGTGTCCATGTGGGAGAAGCGGGCGGCCTTGCCCAGTACCCAGGGGTGTTCCAGGGCCTCCTTCACCGTCAGACGTTTGTGAGGATCCTGCACTATCAGCTTCCTGACCTGGGGAGGAACATGTAACGTTCACCCTGTACACCGGCCAGAATGGAACGGCCCCAACAGTGCCAACTCCAAGCTAGATCAAGAACACTGACATGAATGAAAATATGATTTGACGCAGTTCTGATGAAGATTGTACAGGACATGAGTGGGATTTTGGATACATTAGGAGGTTAAACTAGTCGAGCCCAGAGCAAGTAAAATAGGCCTGAAGAGGAACGACTGGAGATACTGTTCAGTATGATACTACACTAGGAGGACTCTGTAACGTTCTGATGAGAGCATTTTGGGTAAGGGCTGTTTGAAAAAAAAAATGCCTAGAATTTGAGCCTACACAACTGTTAATTCATTTAAAAATGCAAATTTTTGCCCAAACCATAATGTCGAAATGTGATCTGATTATAACCGACCCATGGTTATTTGTCTGGAGTACAGGGTGTGGGTTCCAGACCATCCTACTGGCCAGTTAGGGCTGTGTATGTATACAATCTACTGTGTAAAGAACTGATCAAACTGAGCATCTCATGGAATAAAAAAGTCCCTGAAAGACATGCTAAAACATTTCTTAAAAAATATATCACAACCAACTTGGTATATCCATATCTACTTCAACCTTTAACAAAAATGCAATAATAACTTCAATAAACACTACACCAGGTGTACGACAACATCAGTTCAAAACATCTCTTTGATCTGAACAGACTGATCTGAACATCTCTTTGATCTGAACAGATTGATCTGAACAGATGAGTATCATTCAACATGCAGCATCTTTGGGGTGGACACCCATCTGTCTTAACCAATGACAGAAGTTTGAAAATGTACCAAAGTGGGACAGGCATTGTCTGATTACTTTAGCAAAGAATCGATTAAATTTACTGTAATAATGGAGGATTTTCTAAATGACTTTTACTGTAATAATGGAGCTTTTTCTAAATGACATTTACTGTAATAATGGCGCTTCTTCTAAATTAGATTAACTGTACTAATGGAACGTTTTCTAAATTCTAGCAAACAACCACCTCAGACGTCGATTGAGGAAGTATTGCCACATAGTTTAATCGTTGAGCAGACACTCTTATTCAGGACAACTTACAGTTAAATGGTCTCCGATGTTACAAAAACAGCCTCCTATGTTACACTAAGGTGTGCCTACTTTAAGCTGTGAAAGCTAGCGGAGCATCAGGTTAGCCCGTTACAACCTGCTAGCTAACGAAGTTTAACATCTAACCGTCTGCACTCACCAAGTCCTTAGCGTTGAGAGAGACCTCATCCCACCAGGGGGAGACAAACTCATAGTCGCAGTTAAGGATGCGGCTGTACATGTACTGGTCCCCCCTCGGATCGAAGAACGGTTCAAACCCACACAGCCTGAGGAGAGACACCATTTCCTTTAGAACGTTTGCTGGGCACTCTCACCCCTTCCAGACAGATCCTGGACCTTTTCAAATCAGAGCTCCTAACAGACTAATTCAATCTGAAGGACACATTAAATAAGAAAGTGGAGATCTGAAATCAAATTACACTCGCTGCAATCAGAGGGCTTCAATTTGTCATCAATCATCAGCAACCACTGGTGAGTACATGCAGATCTATGGACAGATTTTAAAGTGTTGGGTTTTTTGTGTACTCACAAGATGTACAGGATTACTCCCACAGACCACATGTCCACTTCAGGACCATAGGCATTGCCTCGGAGGATCTCTGGAGCTGCAAGGAAGTGAGGAGGAGAGAAAGAGAGCCAGCTGTCAAGTTCCCACAAAATTCTTTTTGACTCACTTCATTCAGAAGTACAGCTCCAGTATGGCAGGGACACACGTGTCTGTGAAGACTCCACTCACCTTATGTCCATCTCTCAATCTAATATTGTTTTATTTGATTTGTTTACAAATATTTTCAGACATTATATGGCTTTATTAGATGGTAACAATTGGGGGGGGGGGCGGGGGGTGTTTTAGCTGAATTAGGACCAGATTTTACCCTATGCAGCCTTCCATGAGCACTGTTAAGACACCTGAACCTCCTCCTGTCAATTAAACAATTATTTTCATAAACCCGCAAATTGTGCTATCTTAAACGGTATGACACAGCATTTACTTTCGATGTGTTTGAGTACCATTCCTTTGGCTAATGTCAAAACCACAGTTTGTCAACAGTGAATCCACTGCATATATCTATCGTTCCTAGCCATTCCGAGATCGCCCCTTTAAAGTCACACTAGTCTTCATTTCCCGTTCACTAGCATGGGCCTGTAATTCGTTTTTCATTATGGTTCAATGGGAAGCACCGATCAATAGACACCACAGAGTACCACCACCAGAGTAGCCTGATCCTACAAACGATCCAACTCGTGTCGGGATACTCACCGCAGTATCCAGGCGTGCCACACACTGTTTTCATGGTCACTTGCTCATCTATTATCTTCGATAGGCCAAAGTCAGCTGTGAAGATCAGACAATGGTTTTGCGTTATTATTGTGTATTAAGATGGCGAAGAGGAGAATTGATATGACTGTGAAATCGGCCACTTAATTTTGACCTTCAGTTTTTGATGAATAATTTGTCACATGTAGTGTCTGACACAGATCAGTAACTGATTGTTGCCAGACCATTACTTGTGAATAATGAAGCGTAATTGAATAATACAAGTTATAGAAGTAAACAAAGTAATTGCAAGCTATACAAAAAATCCAGATCTCGGAGGAGCCCCAGACTTTTGCAATTGATTAATTCATCTTGAAAACTAGAGCCATTTTAAAATGTGGTTTTGGGTATTGAGATTTTTTGGCCTATTGAAACTGTCAAAGCCTCCGAAGGTCACGCCTGTGAAATTAAACTTTTTCCAACTCAGTTACACCAAAAACATGGTGTAATTCTTCACATTCCTCATACATCATCTCTTTATCTCCCCAACAGACATCATTTCAGTTAGATGAGGGAGAGACTATTATTGTTTAATGCCAAGACACATCTTTTCTCATCTCTACTATGACAATAACTAGATTAAAAAACATATTTACCTATCTTGAGTGGGGCATCCAAGGAGAGGTCTGCGTAGAGAAGGTTTTCTGGTTTCAGGTCACGATGCACCACCCCATTTTCATGCAAATACTGTGACAGAAATGACAAAACAAAATTGTTGCAACATAATTTAAATGGACCGACCAAGTCACTTTGGAAAAGTTTTTCTTTAAATTACCTAAGTGTTAAATTAAGATCACGGTAAGGTAAGAAAATATCTCAAATTGTTTTGAAAGGAAAAAACTGCACTGTCAAACCTAACCTCAATCAAAAGCTAGTCATTTTGACATTTTGAAATGCCATATTTAAGCTTTCAGTTTTTGTGAGTCTTCGCAAACCTTGTTGTTTCTACGCAAAACTTCTTGGTAAGTTAATGCAATATGTAGGATCACCTTCCCTGGTCCCACGCAGTACAGATCAGCTCAGCAACAATGCTTACTGTTTAACCAAGGAAGCTCTGGATTGACTGTAAATAAATAGTTTTGTAATTATCGAACAGAACTTTGAATCAATACTGGATACTCAAGGATACAACATGACTTCTCTTGGAATGAGTCATGATACAATATAGTTTTGGTCAAATGCTTGCCTTTACACCCATCCATCACAAATAAGATGAGACAACCTATCAATGTGGAATGTACTGCTTTAGCCCGAATGATACCTGGCATCTGAATGTGTTACCACAGCCAATGGGTGTCGAACACCAAAAAAAACAAAACAATAAATATGTTTGAAGGATGTAAAAGCTCCTGAAACTCTGGCTTTTATTTTGGTGTTTATTAAAAGGCTATACATTTAACAGCATGCATAGCTGGAAGCAGACTTAACTTCCTAAGAGAAGCACCTATTAAAGGCAAACTTTTACCACAAGAACAAATCCCTTTAAGTTGAAGTCAACGGCATGTGTGGACTGGATGTCAGATCTGTTTAGGCACTGACTCTTGAGAGAATGTCAAACGGAGGCGGCGATTGTAGATTAGGGAGAGAATCACTATGAGACCTGAGGGATTTAGCCCAATCAGGGCAGCACTTGGCAGGATTAATTGAAATTGTAAATGAGCAGCCCCTGATCTAAAATAGACAGTCACCAGATGGGGCCAACCACTGCAGCTCAGAGGCTCTTCAACTGCTCTTACCGTCCTCATCAATCAAAAGTCGGGAGAATTCAGACTGACTACCGGAGACTACTGTGATATAACCTGTATTAGCATAAAAGCACAATGTGAAAAATGAAATATTGGTCCAGAAATTACATGGAGGTATAAAAAAGTGGCGTTGCAGTTGTCAATCTTGAATCTCAACCGGACTTCTTTTTTCCAGTTATTTTGATTTTGGTCTCTGGAGTGTTGATTCTGATTTTGGTCTCTGGAGTGTTGATTCCGGCAATTTTGTGATTTATTCAAGGCTTTTAAAGGTTTGGTAATGTTAACGTTTGCTACTTGTTGTGCTCTGGGTTTTTGGTGGACTAATGCAATCGTGATGGAACAGGCCTAGCTGGCAACATGTGCTTGGAAGTAACCTGGCCATATGTTTTTGCCTGATCAGCCCATTGATAATCTCATTACATGGTTACTGGTTACAGAAAACTTGGAGCTCATTATAGCACAAAATGGTAAAAAGATCTCGGTACTCTGCTATCTATGCCACAATGTGGTTGGTTGAAGCGGGCGTTTTGACCAGACCGGGTCTTCATAGTCTCTGTCATTATCTGCCTCATTACTGTGCTAAGGGCAGAACCTCTGTACTCAACATAAATCTACACCAGAGAGGCCCTAGGCGGGGACCTATAATGACCCAGTCAAAATATTTGCCCGGTTTCCACGGCGACTCCCTGCTGAGGCGTACAAGGGTGGCTAACGACGCCCACGCAGGCCCTGTCGTGTCATTACACTTCCCTTCACAGCCGAGAACGCCGGGACTCATTCCGGCAAATTAGCCAGCGACGTCTCAGAGAAAGCTTATGGTTAAGCCCAGGGTCTGCCATTAGCTAGCTAGCATGGGCACTAAGTGCCTGGCCTGACTGCTATTACTGTAGTTCTAATGGAAAACTCTATTCAGTACCCTAACAAGCTGGCTGTTGATGCCCTTCCCCTCCCCCACGGAGAACCTTTTCAACCCATCTACCCTGAAATGCTCCGACTCTGTCTGCCTGAGAGGGGTCATAAATCAGACAATCAGCTGCCATTAGCGCTGGCTCAGGGCCTTGTTGTGCTAGCTGGTATGGCTAGCTGGGCTGGCACACCTATAAATCATAGTGGTGTTGAGTTGTGTTATTAAGTTTGTGTGCTGTGCTCTAGATGGATGTTGTTTAACAAAATCCCCCAAAAAAACACTGAGCAGGGTGAGCGGCCTCCTAGATACGACACGCACATAAAGATGAGGGGGATGACTTCTTTCACACACACACTAAAGGATAAATCATGAAAGGATGACATTTCAAAATTCTATGCAAAATATGTAAGGGAAAATGTCATGGCCTCATGATTAAACAATCCCCTTCATCTACACAAAAAGATGTATGAAATGTAAGTGGATTTATAGACGTATTAAAACAATGGCAATGCTCGACATCTACGGCTGCTTTATGTCATTAAAATGCTCCAGCGTAGGTGTTTATGAGTCACCACCAGTTGGTTATGCTTCATATGCCCATAGAAGGGCCTACATAAAGAGGCTTAACGGCAAACAGAGAAATAAAGGTAATTTCAGAGAACTCCACACACTATGAAGCAAAGAAACGGTACTACTACAAGAGAGCATGTTTATGTAGAGATCATACAGAGTGGCCGGTTTGATGTGTAAAGTCAGAAGTGCAGTGCAGGCCGACTGTAGACACGTCAGGCATGTCCACGTGATGACAGTGAAAGGATCTCTGAGGAGATCCACCGAGAAGAGGAGTAGAAAGTCCAGGAAGACCGCCTGCGTGATGTCGCCATTCGGGCCGACCCACAAAGAAAACCCGCCACTCACACTCTGCGCGGCCCCTCCTTTGTGCCGCTCACACGTCAATTAACCCGTGGTGCACCAGCCGACACTCACTCCAGACTGGCCTCGGCGCAAACTGACAAGGATTAAATGGACCCCAGCACGCGGCCACCAGTGTTAAGCATGATTTAGAAACCGACAACCATACAGGCCACACGACATCGACTGGATTCGTAGTCACAGAGGCACGTAGTCGCTGGTGCTGTTACGTAACAGGCAGCCCCCATTCCTACCGCCTGCTGTCTCTTGGTTAGAAGATTAAGGGGTGGGGGGTGGGGGGGGGTGGGGTTGTGATGGCTCTGTGAGAGGATTATTTCACACTTGCGGCTCAACAGACACACATGCCGTGCGCACACATATACACACGTAGGCGCTCAGACACACACGTACACTCACACGCACACACATCTGCAATTCCTTCAGCTGACGACACATCTGACCCACATCAACCAGCCAGAGAAAGATAGTGTGTCTACCCAGACAGGCTGCTAGCTGCCTTTATACTGGCATTACAATACATTTATATTTCAGAATAAAGGCTCTCACTCCAATCTTCTGATTTACAATTATTGACCCATGGCCCAGTCCTAAACTTTATCACATTGTTTACTGGCATTTCCCAGTGTAAAATAATCATGCCCAATTTTTGGTTCATTCTGACTGAAACACCACGTGACACTCCCGGACAGTTGGGTGCAGTAGTTGCAGGGGAACGTATGTGACTGCCCACCAAGAATATGAACTCTGACACGCTTTTAAACTGAAATAAGATTATTGTTATTAAATTGTGCAAACTTTCAGAATTCTCGAGTAACAAGCAATAGTGGCACAGAAATAAGAGCAAACCTGAAATGTGTATCTTGAAAGCTTTACAGTATATGTATTTCCTATCCTAAGCAGGAATAAGAGACGTATCTCAAATGAAAAATCTTTGCCAAATACACTCATTCTCACTCAGCTCTATTTTGACACATTTTCTACTGAAGATGCATTTTCCATCCCTAAAGACAAAGCCAGCAGCAGAAGCAGCCTCCCTCTTTACCCCCTACACAGAATTGTGTTGTGCACCTCAGAGTTCATTCCAAATTCCAATACATTTGGTTTAATAAGGCACAAAGCTTCTTAATCAGTAGCATTCAAACACATCTCATACCGCCACAGCCTCCAGGATCTGCTTGATGACATGGGCAGCATCTCTCTCACTGTAGTACCCTCTCTCCACAATCCTTAAAACAGGTGAAAGAAGACAACTGTCAAACAGGCAGGAAGTTAGAGTTCCAAGGTGAAAACTTTCACTCCTTAACCTAACGTAGGTCAGACGAGAAAGACAATAACAGGTATCTCTTGCTGTCAACCTTTGCTTAAGCTGTAAGGTGACAGAAGGGGAAAGGTATTACTTGATTTGGTCGGTGCAGTTTTACCTATCAAAATAAAACAACCCCAGAGAAACAGTGAATATGATGCTGAGTAACATTCATGACGAGTTCCACAAATATGGTGGGGCCTGACTTCTAACAATGGTTCTGATTAGTTTCCTGACAATGGTGCCGTTGAGGGCCCGTACAATCTTCATGTTCCATTCCGGTTATACTCTGCATCTTAGCAAAGCCTGTGTAATATTTTGGTGCTAATGACAAAGCAGGGAAATGGAACTGGGGGATTAAGGCCACCGATTCCACCTCTGGCCCAGCCGAGGGGAAATCAATCTCAACAGGGATAGCGGGTTAAGACCGGTCGTGAGGGTGGTATGTTTTGGATGTAAGCACCTGTCAAAGAGTTCCCCTCCGGTCACCAGCTCCAAGATAAGGGATATGTCCGTCTCTGTCTCAAAGATCTCCTTCAGGCGGATCTGAATGCCAAACCAACCAATTAGAGGGGAAGTTAAGATTGAGAAAACAGCGAAATGTTGGGAAAATACAACACTGAAAACATTGAAGTTACTGATATCCTACATTGTTACGGAAAAGGTTGTTAGATGATGTTTTACAGTAGTGTCTTGAATAGATCTCTTACGATATTTGGGTGGGAAAGTCGCAGCAGAACTCCAATTTCCGTCCGCACAATCTTCTTATCAATCTGAAATTTAAAATGTGAGAATGAGTTCCCTGATATGATACAGAGCTAGAGATTGTATTAAGTCATTGGCCAGTTTATTAGGTACTTCACCCAGTTCCCGGACTGACTTTATAGACAGTGAGTCCCGTGCTAATGGTGTGCTATACAAAGCAGACAGACATCGAAACATTCAGTAGCGGTTCGATCAAATGTTAGAATGGGCAAAAACAGTGATCTAAGCGACACTGGCCCGGTTCTGTTTATTGGCCAATGTGATCCTCAGACCTCAACTCAACATCTCTGGGATGAGATGGATTGGGCTGTATAACGCATCACCATCCAATCTATAGCAACTGCTCCACCCCGAGCTACTGTGAACCCACATCCCTGTGGAACATTTTCATCACCTTGTACAGATCCACGACCGAAAATAATTTAGGCACTTATGGAGGCAAAGGGGCCTGACCCGGTAGCAGGTGGGTGCACCTGGTAAACTGACCACTGAGTGTAAACAAGGCAATCAAATGTCAGAAGGAAGGACTTACAGTCTTCTTGAGGACCTTAGCAGCATAGGGCTTCTGTGTCTGTTTCTCCTCAGTACGAAACACCACTGATGTGGCCCCCCTAGGAAACAGACCAATACACGTAAACATCTGGGTTCACAGGTTCTTCTTGGTCTCTCAATTAATGCAACAATTTCTCGTTCTGGCTCAAGTTCAGCATGATGATGATGATGTTAATTTTCATACGTCAACAAATTATGTGTATATTATTTTGTTATATGTGCTATTAACCAATCATGTGGTATATAATCAGTAAACCATGAACAACAGACTTTAGATTTTTTGAGTTTTTCCATGGCCCTGTGCTGGCAACGGTAGGGGGCGCGGGGTGTAGTATGCACTCACTACTGTAAGTCCCTCCTGAGAACAGCATCTGTTAAATTACTTAAACGTTAAATATCACATCATTTACAGGCCTTTCAAAAGCTGAGATACAGCAAAAGCCTCAGGATAAGAACTCAATGTAACATGTGACCAACTTTGTAGTATTTCAATAATGAACCATTAGCTGTCCATCCAAATTCATTCAGCTGAGACAAATATTAAACACATGTTAGAAGACAACATTAAAGAAAGCTATTCATAGCCATGATGGAGGGAAGCACTGACTGGGCTGTCTTGTGCCGTCAGGGGCTTTGAATCTACTTCCAAAGACTGAACCGTAAGATGAAAAAACACATAATGGTGTTATAAAGAGTGAGATAATGATGACTACATAGTGTAATAAAGTCTGAATTAAGAGTGATGACTACATAGTGTAATAACGAGTGACATAAGATTAAAAATGAAATGTAATGAAGAGTGAGATAATGATGACCACATGGTGTAATAATGAGTGTGGTCTGAGTAATGAATACAGAGGGTAATAAAGAGTGAAATAGTAATAATAACTAAATACTGTAATAAAAAGTGAGGTATGAGTAATGACTACATACTGTAATAAAGAATGAGGTATGAGTAATGACTACATAGTGTAATAAAGAATGAGGTATGAGTAATGACTACATACTGTAATAAAGAATGAGGTATGAGTAATGACTACATAGTGTAATAAAGAATGAGGTATGAGTAATGACTACATAGTGTAATAAAGAATGAGGTATGAGTAATGAATACATACTGTAATAAAGAATGAGGTATGAGTAATGAATACATACTGTAATAAAGAATTAAGTATAAGTAATGAATACATAGTGTAATAAAGAATGAGGTATGAGTAATGAATACATACTGTAATAAAGAATGAGGTATGAGTAATGAATACATACTGTAATAAAGAATTAAGTATAAGTAATGAATACATAGTGTAATAAAGAATGAGGTATGAGTAATGAATACATACTGTAATAAAGAATGAAGTATGGGTAATGAATACATAGTGTAATAAAGAATGAGGTATGAGTAATGAATACATACTGTAGTGTAATAAAGAATGAGGTATGAGTAATGAATACATACTGTAGTGTAATAAAGAATGAGGTATGAGTAATGACAGCATAGTTCAGTGAAGACTGAAAACCGCCACCAGCCATCTTACCTGGGACCTCCCTTTAGTGGTGTCCCTCCTTATGGGGCCACTGGTTGTGCCCTGGCCTGCTTAGGAGATGAGTCCCTGAGTCTCCAGCTAATACAATCCAGGCATCCTCCTCCCCCAGCCCTTTCTACTCCTCTCCCCTAGCGGTAGGGTCTCCTTGGCAACCAGGACACCTTTCCTTGTAAAATAGGCCCCTAATGACCATACACAGCCTTGGGGAAGCCAGGGGAAGCTGGGAGGGGGTTGTGTGTGTGTTTGTGCCTTTAGCAGGTACCTGTGGTTGAATTGCCTGTTGATGACCTTGCGACTACAGGTACATCATCAAATGTGGATTACAGATTATGATTTATTCAGTAAATTCATCAATATATGCTGTTGGTGTTGTTAGGGCTAATAATAGAAAACAATGGCCTACTTTTCATATCAACCATATCATGGGATTATGAGAGTGAGAATGTGTTTCTCACATAGAATTCGGTGACAAAATAGTGCCTATCAATTCCAAACGCAGATGAGAAAAGGGACTGTTGTTAACAGATCTGGTGATAAGGTGAAATATAGAAGACTTGGGAGCATTGGAGCAGCAGTCGGAGGCAATCTCCTGTTAAAAAGCCACGTCCAATGACAATACTATGCATGACTTGACAGTACAGAACCATCCCAGACATGTTTTCCCCTCCACACGGTCCTTACCAGCCCAGCTCCATAACATCCACAGTGGACGTGTAACCAGCCCAGCCTAATTCAGTTCTGCAATGGTTTGGATCAGTTCGGCCCTTCAGTGTGAATCAGGAATTACGGACACCAACTGTCTCTCTGGCACGGTTGAGTACTGTTGTTTACGCTTCCTGGTAAATTACCTCATCAAAGGCCTGAATGCAGCGAGTGGCCCCAACGGTCACTCCATCTGTCCCCCAGACCCACAAACCTAACCAGTCCACTGACTCCCAACCCAAGTGGCAAATATTGACAAGTTGACATTGTAAAACTGATTGTGATGTATGGGCGTACTTATGCCAGAGGTGCAAGCAATAGATGGAAGGGAGGAGTCTGAGCTAGTGGGTGATTCTATATAAAGCCTTAAAAAGTGGTCCATAACACATTTCCTCTCCATATTGCACTAATCCACTCACGTTTCACTGTTTCCCAGTGTTAAGCCATGGGCTGACCCCGTTTACCATGACGGCTCATTTCCATAGCAAACAGGACGGGCTGTTTACTCGTCTGTCAGAGGGAATATTATGTTTTGACACAATGTTTCTTGGCAAAATGTCAGTAGATTTATTATGAGGTAAGAGGATATGCCAGAAGTCAATCTTACACAATTCAGGATATGAGGAACTGTCCATGGTACTGAACTCAGCTTGCAATTTAATTGCACAGAAATGGTGCAAAATCTGCAGGAAACGCTATTGAGCATGATCGATGACTGCGATAGACACAGTGGGTGCACAATTAAACATGTTATTTCAAAATGAAACCTTCGGCTAACTCTATTATTTAATACGACAAACTGAATCTCAGTGGATAAACTTCCACTCACAAGATGTTTCTACAAGTGACTTGACCAGAACCAACCAAGTGATACTGCTGAATGGTGTTTACGTATTGATGGCACTGGGCCGGCTATAATGACAAACACTGTACAGTACAGTACTCTACCTTCCCAGTTCAGGCCCCATGGTGTAGAACTCCTCCAAAGAGACATCTCGGCGCGAGCCATCCACCCAGTATTCCACCGGGCTGGAGCCCGAACGTGAGGTGGGCATGTTGATGTTGACCAATCACACAACACAGGTTTCCAGTGGAGCGTAAACCCGACTAACACCTACTTGTCGTTTTTTTTTTAAATTAAAACGTAACACTCAGATTAAGTACGAAGATAAAGCATTATGTTGTTGATCTGCACCACGCCAAATCACAACAGACCATGTAGGGATTAGCAGTGTTCCGTTAACAACTCTCACGGTTATGTTGAGTCAAAAATCTAATATAATCCAGATGTTTTTGTTGCAACGCGGAAGCGTTTTGTCAGAGCGGATATGAATAACATGTAGTCAGCATTGTATCTAAAGCTTTGTCACTATGTAATATGTCACGTAAGAAATATAATACATTATTGTTCTATTATTTAAATATACAGTCAAAATATCATCCGCGTATGCTGCAAAACTATCCTTTACCCTAAGTTCACTATAGCATCATCCGAATTTGTCGCATCTTCCATGGGGCCTCGACGCGTGAGTGCCCGAAACCTTAAACCTAGCAGTCTATGCTTTCATCTTCTGCGGAGCAATCTCACCCTCCACAGATCACTCATTAAAACATTATCCTATAGCATGCAACAAAACATTTCAGTAGTCCAAGATATTAGTCAAAGCGTCCAAGTTCCGTGCCAAAGAACATTCCATGGTCGGAGATGGTGCAAAATAAATCATAGTCCATCAATGTGTGTATGTTGTTTCTCATAATATTCGCAGACATATTTTCGACTGGCGGCTAAAGCATTTTTCACAACTGGACGTAATGCTCTGCACCCAACTCGCTATTTTAATGTGGTCCTCCTTTCATCCTCGGTTTGGGGTGGATAGGAAGGGGGAGGAAGTGTGTGTGTGTGTGTGTGTGTGTGTGTGTGTGT